>JAFEMH010006053.1:0-107500 GCA_022495995.1 Adenophora triphylla var. japonica
TAACCATGTACCCCAAGTACCTTGCCGCGCTTGACGCCGAAGGTGCACTTTGCCGGGTTCAACTCTCATGGAGTGTTTTCCGAGTCCGTTGAAGAACTTCCTCAGATCCGCTGGGCAGTGTGCCTGCATGTCCGATCCCTGGAGCGGAGTAATCAAGTGTCGTCGACATATACTTCGGGATTTCTTTGTGAACTCATGTCATGGAAGCCAGGGCCGGGCTGGGCAGCCCCGCCGGGTAAGAGAGAGCTTCTCCCGCCGTTCTTTAGACCGGGAATGGCATGACTGCGTGTAAAAGATGTCCCCATGGGGCATGGAGTCGGTGAAGGCAGCCTTTGGCCTCGATCCTCTCCGACATCTTGATCTCGGTTGTATCCAAGAAACCCGTCCACGAAGAACTTTACTTCGAAATTTGCCGGTGTCGACTCAAAGCAACGATGTTAGGCAGTGCTGAAATCATCCTTAGGGTCGGCCTTGTTGAGATCCCGGAAATCCACGCAAAGATCCGACCTTTCCGTTGGCCTTGGTGACCGTCACGATGTGGAGAGCCAAGTCGGGTACTCAATCACTCGATGAAACCAACTCGAGCATTTTCAATTTCTTCTTTAACTCAAGGACCACTCGCTTCGATCTTGCGCAGCCTTCGGTTGATGTGCTTGGATTCTGGATCCAGGGAATTTCCGTGCTCCACGACTGAGGGATCGAGTCCTGGCATGTCCTTGTATGACCAGGCGAACACGTCAACATACTCCCGTGAGGAGGCTTATCAGTGGCTTCCTTTTCGCATCGGCGAAGAAACCGCCCACTTGTGTCTCTTTAGGCTCTCGTGACCGACCCTGTGTTCACTTTGGTCATAACCTCTTCGAAACTCGGGGCCCTGGCTGTCCTCTTGGTCAACTACACGCTCGAGGAACTTCTTTAATGTATTGTTCGTTTAATGTGTCTCGTTCTTTTATCAATTGAATTATTAACGTCTTTTAAGTTGTTTGTTAACTTATCGCTTGTTAAAGCTGCAATGAGAGGATACTCCGAAAGGTCGACTTTTCATTACACAAGAACGGGAATACATGATTGGCTACAACATTATAGTCCTCCGCGTAAGGCCGCTGGATGACCTCGCAGGACTCGGACTCGACAAGGACTCGACTCAGGGTTTGAGACCGGCTTGGTGGAGATGTGGGGCGCGGGCCCGCCTTGTCTTCCACCTCGCCCGGCTTGCCCTCGGTCCGAAAGTTACCCAATTCTTCAAAGGGCATTGCTGGATGCTTCGAGGAGGGTGCTGGGATCGAGAGGCTTGGCTTCGCCGTCCCTATCACGGCGATCATGCCGTTGTTGGAGCCCCGCCGATCAAGTCAAGTAACCCACGACTTCTTCAAATGCACTCGTAGAGCCGGTCCACCGAGAGCGTTTCTATGAATTCCTCGGTTCCTTCGCTTTGGATTTACTGCTCGAATGTGGCCTCGCGGCTGATCCGAAACAACTTGTTTCCCATGGAGAGTACCTTGAGTTGCTCCTCCAAGTCTCGGGATTCCTCGAATGTGTACTCACGCTGGACCGTGGTGGCAGCTGGTCCAGGTAGAGCCGTGATGTCGAGGAACGCTCCCCTTATCTGATTAGCTGAGTCCTCTCGAAACGCTTGAGGTCCCGTGCTAGCCGTTCCATTCTTTCGTAGTCTTGGTGTTGACTATTCCCGCTTCTTTCTCATCTTCATCGGGCTTCCACCGCCTGGTCCCATCGCCCGCTGCTTGCCGCCGTCTGGCCCCTCGCCCGCCGGTTTCCTTCGCTTGGCCCCTCGCTCGCCGCTCTGCCTGGGTGAAGTAAATGAGCGAGGTCAAAGCCGTAAGGTCGAAGATTGGGTGTGCCGTCTGAGGTTCCCCTTTTACGGCCGCTGCCGGTGCGCGGCGAGCCCTTTGCCTTCCTTGATGTCACCTGTTGGCACGTAGCCAAGCCCCCGGACCGTGGTGTGGTCCTCGACTTCAATAACTTGGCCGGGCCTTGCAGCCTTTTTGCCGAGCCCCGCCCCGGGATGAAGTTCATGAGTTTCATCATCCTCATGGCGGGAGGAATTGACGTGGAGACAAAGGGAAGGTCCACGCGTATATTCGGGATCTGAGGTCTCTCAGAGCGAATCCAAGCACGGCATGTCATCATTATGCTTGATTTCCAATACCGGAATGTCGTTGGTGCCGGTCCCCTGGTGGTGACACCGTCGCCGTAGACTGTGGTTAGCTCGTTGCCTCGCATGAACTTGAGGCACTCGGTGAAGGGTGGATGCCACGCCATTGATTTGATGCAGCCTGTGGACGCCCTGTGACGGCCGTGAAAGTGATTGGAATGTCCAACACTTGGAATTCGGTGGGGATCACCCGCTTGCACAACCGATGTTAAGAGTAGCAACCCCGAGAACTGCACGGGAAGTAGAGTCATAGGCCTCGACAAAGGTGGACCGAAGGCTTAAGATCTCGCGGGCTTCGATGTCAAGGTGTCCATCATCTTCGCTGGCAAGACATTCATTCCGAAACCTCCGTCTACCAACACGCGGAAGGCGACGCCGGTCCAAACTGGACTGTGGATGTAGAGCGGCTCATTGTGGATCGCCCCAAATTTTGGAAGGTCCAAATCATGGAAGGTGATAATGTTGCCATAGCTGGATGTTACCAATCATCTCGAATGACTTCATCTGGGTCGCATCCACTGGGACCATGGTACGGGCCAGGCTTTCCTCTAGCTTGAGCTTGTGAGGATAAGAGGAGGTGAGCAGAGACCAAAGGGAAATGTTTGCTCGAGTCTGCTTGAGCCTGAGCGAGGATCGGGTCCTCTTCAAGGAACTTGTGTCTTCGGGCCGGCCGGACCGCAGCTTCCGCTCCGTCGGCTTTTTGGTGGCCTTAGTGGTAATGCATGGATTTGACCCGATCGGGTTAGAACGCCGACATCGTGTTTGGTCCCTTCGAACAGTCCGCTTCCGAGTCGAGCCATAGTTAGAGGAGGATTCCTCGTGAGCATAGTGGGCCATATGTCTTCCCTCAACTCATTGATTGTGGATGAATTCCTGGAGCTTCTATGCAAACTGGGACGGATTCTGCCCTGTGATACCGGCTTAGGTGCCTCTCAAGGGAGGTAGCCTACGCTTGACGTAGCCGTTCAATGTCGCTGCACAAATGCTGATTGCCTCGAACCGAATCGTGCGTGGCCGACTCCTCCTGGGGAGGTTGGAGAAGTTCTCGCTCAAACGAATCGGTCTCCTTGATCTCTTCACGGTATATCGCGTTCCTTTCCTTCTTCCGAGCATACTGTAAGGCGCCTGGAGTCGGGTCCGGCGATACTCATGGTTGGCTAGTTTTCCTCCACTCGGGCCCAGATCAACCTTCTTGCAAATGGAGCCTCGCGTCGAGAGTTAATGCCTCGCGTTTCTTCCCATGTGAGAATAGCCGTTTTTCAATCGCGTGCGGCGCCTAGGTAAACCTCCATCTAGGAGAGTTTTCTTCTCTCGCTTTATCCGAGTGGCGGGTATGTCTGGAAGGTGAGTACACGGCTTCCCGAACATCTCGCCCATGTGACTGTTGCCGTCCGCTTGATCGTTTCGTAAATGAAGGCCGTAGACCGTGGAATTTCCCCGAGTAGTTGCTCGAGACGAATTTCCATCCTCCTCCTCGTTTTTAAATAGACCTTCCTCCCCGAGTTGGCCTTTCAATTTGAGTGCGGTAATGATCCGTTCCCATCCTCCCGTGACCCTCGGGAGTCCGGTTTTGTTGACTTCATGCCCTGGCTTGGAAGAGAATGGTTTCATCGTCTTCATTGTCGCTTTCACATAGAACTTGCTTTCCTGGAAGGTAAGCGCCGGGATTCGCCTCGCCGTGTCGCTCCATCTCCTAGGTCATCGGGACCGTTGACCACCCTCGCCTCGGCAAAGTGGGCTGGATGAGAACAGACGGTAGTCCTGGGAAGTTGCTACGGGCAAAACTCCCGAGGTCGAACCGGTCTAGAGTGGCCTCTAGCTTTCGTCCGAAGCCGCCCGTGACACTTTAAGGGCTTGGTCCCCGTAGGTCTTTCGAGCTTGGTCTTCGTCCCAAAGACGACTTTCTGAGCGGCTAGTTCCATGAGAGCTTTCCTACGAGACCTAGGCGCCTCCGTAGGCGCGCATCGTCCGGCTAGTGTCCGTAACCGTGATTACATTCAAATCGCCGAATGGCGGGAACACTTGGATTACATTGACGAAGGAAGCCTGGACCGGGACATTCCATGCGTCCTTCCTTAATCTCGATCACCAAGAAGTTTGCCCATATCTCGTTGATTGACCCCACTGGGGTATTGAATTCTCGCAATGTTGACGGTCTCGTGATCTCGCCGATCGCCAAGTCTATCAAAGCTAGCAACACCGGCGTGATGTCTCGAATCCGGGCCGCGACGACCGGGAGTAGAATCGAACCGAAGCATGTTGATGCCGAGGTGGTCATTTCCGTGTTGGAAGCCGACTCGCCTCGGGAAGACTTTCACAGATGTTTTCGAGGTGGCCGCCGAAGCGTTCCCGAGGTTGATCCGACTTGTAGCAGGTGAGGAGCTTGGTCTCCTTCGCCGTTGCCCTCGGCCTCGGCGCTGAGGGTATAAGCTTGACCGACGCGCACGGCCGGCTTGCCGCCGGGCCGGTACTGGAGTAGTGATGAGCTCGAGCTCGCTGGCCAGGGCCTCGCTACCATGAGCAAAGCCATCGAGGGTGACCTTGGTGTTGCAGACCGATAACAAGGACGGGATCTCGCTTCATCAGATACCCGGAATAGATGATATTGACGAAGTCGCCGCCCTTACTTGATCGAGGGATTCCTCGTTGCGTGAATCACGTGCTTCCAATTATCGGATAGTTGTCTCAGACCGGACGTTGAGCTTGACAATTTCCATGGTATTGGAACCTTGGTCGTAAGTGACCCGACGGAAGGAGTTCCGTCCTCAAAACCGAGCATGTGAATGCAGAGGTCTGCTGCGGGTCCGCGCGTCCTCGACTCCGTGAGAGTCCAGATTCATCGCCATCCGATCGCTCAATCCAGTGTGTAGGGACGTATTGCCAAAGTTGCGTTGCCGGAGCAAACCTAGGAAAACATCATGCTCTTCGCTGAGAAGAGGGGTGCAGGGTAGTTCCTCGTGGAGGACATCCCATACAACTTCCATGCATTCATCCCGAGAATGACGGTGCTTGTTGACCTTTATCACAAAGATCTCTTCACTGGCGGGGCCAGAGTTTGTTTGGAGAATGCCGACGAATCTCCGATTGGAGACTCGGGGGTTTACGTGCTCCTCATCATGGCGATGTTCGCCGTTTCCTTCCACCCGCTCCAAATGTTGGAAACGACATGAACTTGATGTATCTGACCGCTTGTGGTCCGCCCGCTCGAGTACGTTTACATAGTTAGCATCTCCCACTCCGAGGGATTCTCGATGAGATTTGCCCCGTAGTCCCTCGGTTGATTCGAAGGAGGTAACCCCGTGCTCGAGTGCGGACACGCTTACACTGCCTCGGCTTCGTTTCCTATGAGGAAACCGTCCCCTGATGACTTCGAGATCTCCCCGCCGGTTAATGAACTTGACGCACCGATGGAGAGTGGAAGCTATGGCTTTCTATGTGGTGTAGCCAAGTGGCGTCCCAAAAGAGCCGTGAACTCGGATGGAATGTCCATCACGTGGAATTTTGTCGGCACCATTCTGGGGTTTCGAACCGTAGTTCCAGAGTCACCGTCCCTGTGGATGGGACGAGACGAGTTGTCGTAGCCTCGATAGTCCGAGTAGACGAATCAAATGGCTTTCATGGATGCGGAGAGCTCGCATCATGCCGAGAGGGAGGACATTAACGGCTGACCCGTTATCTACCAATACTCCGGGAGTGATATGGTGTCAGTTTGAGAGTGATGTACAGAGCTTCGTTGTGCTCCCGAGGCGTCTCTCGGTAAGTCTTCATCAGCGTAACGTGATCATGCCGCCATACAAAGTGAGTCGTAGATCTCGTCTCTATCCGTAGAAGGAGAGTCATCCACCCACCCGTTTCCTCGTCTTCCTCTTGCGAGGTAAGGCTCTTTGCCGAACCTCAGGAGCGCGAGGCCGCCCGTGGCGGTTGCCGCCCTTGGTTAGCACATTGATCGAGTGCGATCGCCAAGCCGACCTTGATCTTCCTTGCCCGCCCGAGCCTCTAAGCCGGACAAATTGAATCTTCGCCGATCCCGCGGAGGGTTAGGCTTCGACCGGCGCAAGACTACCAAGATCCGAGGTATTCCGTGTCCCAGTGGTCCGACTCGGTTTCACTCGGGCTTTTCGGCTTTCCCACCCCCGTCTGCTCTAGAGCCGCACGGCCTCGGAGGCAAAGAGGACTGGCCGAGTACAAGACGTAGTAGTCGAACCTCCCGAGGGTTCTCCAAGTGTACCTACACCGGTATCTCCACTCGTATCTTTCTCGCCTGTGCTGAGAGGATTTCTTCTTCTCGTTTTCTGAGGATTGCTCCCACGCTCGAGACTCGTACCTGTGCAAAGTGAGCAGCTCACAAACATCGTAGCCGATGTGGACATTAGAGGAGGATCCAAATCGAAAGAGGCGGAGAAACCGGTTCGTGGCACTCTTCTGGGCACCCACTCAATGGAATTCACGCTGTTATTGTTCTAAAGGGATTCCCGATCGTATTGGGCCCACGGGGCGCTCTAACTTGCCTTCTTCTATCAAGTTCGATTTCGTATCGTAACCCCAAACAGCTTGTCGTGGTATAGCTGAGATACCGATGGAAGGCGCAAGATTTGCTCTTGTCCGCATTGGCTACGGGAACTTTGGGTTTGTAATTGGCCACGGGCTTAAGGAGACCCTCCTTGATTAACCCTTCCAAAGATCTTGCTCAGCATGTCCAACTTGTCGAAGTGTACGACAGTGCCGTTTCGAGTAGAATTGTTGCTTGGCGGGATTGGGTTTCGTTACCCGACCGTTGTCCCCGATGGACGTAGTTGGCCAGCTGACGTATCTTTTCCTTTGCCAGGGGCCGCGTGCGGGGATGAATGCAAATTGGCTGAACGGTATCAGATGGCCGTGCAAAGAGCCAACTTTTCCTTGAGATCCTTCTCGAACCGTGAGCCGGCATTGACCATGGCCCGAGATCCGGGAAGAAATTGTGACTGATGAGAGTTCTGATGGACGGTCTCAAGCAAGACTTCAAGATCCGCATCTGTTCGTCTCGAGAGTGGCTCCATGATTTCTGAGAGTTTCCACTCCATCTCTTGTAGAATTCCCCAACACTTTCATCCGCTTCGCTCGCGGGTGATTAAGTCCTCGCGACTTGTTTCCCACTCTAAGTTGGATCCGTACTGCTCCAGAAGATGTTACCGATCTGTTCCCGTGTGTAGCGATCCGCAGCTCGACCCTCGAAACCATCGTAACGCCGAACTTTTGAGCGTATGCCGGAAGTGGTCGGCCATTTGCCGGAGGGTTGCTCCTTTTGCTCTCATGCCGAGAACGTAAGTGTCGACGTGCGTTTGAGGACATTCGGTTCCATCGAATCGGTCCATCTCTGCATTCTCGAACTGGGCGGGAGAGGCGTGACCATTCCCTGTGATCTCGCGGATTTGAGCGTTTCCTCGCTTTGAGCCGCCTTCATGGTGGCTTTCAGTCTTTCATCCGCTTCGACCATCCGTGCTAAGGTTGGGTCCAGTGGTGGACTATGAGGCTCGGCGCCGGTGCTACCACGTGAGCGGTAGTGATTGGAGGTGGAAGGCTTGGTATATGAGAATATACGGAGCCTTTTCGAACCGTATCGGGGTTTGTCCCCGGTGTTTAGGGATTCGTGTATAGGCAACGGGACGAACCCGGAGGGTATTGAGGGATATTGGCATCCTGAGATGGTCCAAATGCGGTGCCGGTGATATTGAGTGACGGGTGTAGCACTGGCCGACCAAAATTGACAGGGTTGCCCCGAGAGGTGGCAACATGGAGCCTAGGTCGGTTGTTTCCTTGGCCGGAAGGCATCCCGTAAGTTGGCGGGGAGGAACCCGATTGAAGGTTTGGTGAACTGGTTTCGGGGAATCGTCATCCTCGACTGTGACAAAAGTACCGTCTCGACCGGGGATAGCCGCTATACCACGCTCATTCGTAAGCCGTACCACGAAATTCCCGCCGATCTTCTTTCTCGCCTCTTGTGAACCTCACAAGCCCTGGATGGCTTCTTCCAAGGTCATATCTCACGGTGGCGGGGTCCTTCCCCGTCACGATTTCTCGGTGAGCTAGACATGTCGGAAATTCTCGGGCCGAGGGAACCGAGGGAACCGAAGAACCGTCTCGACGCCGCTGCCGTTATCGTGATCCCGGCAAGGCGCTCGACCCGGAAATCGAACCACTTTCTCGCTCGCCGCAGGGAACGAAAGGAAGGGTTTAGGCTTCGGAAAAGGGTATTTGGCTCAAGGTTTTCGGGCTTGTGCAATGTGCAAGCTACCGATTAAAGTTTACTTAAAGCGCGTTTTCTCGTAGTCCTAATTGGTTGGAAAAGAGCGTGTCTTCTTTTCGCAACTAATCCTAGAGCTCTAATCGGTGGATCTCGTCACTACACTTATAAGCCCCTCGTTTCCATTGTAGATCATATTTCTCGGGACGGACTATCCCGAGCGAGGTCCGATAAGGCAAGCGAGTTCCACCGACAAAGGAAAAAGTGAACTTAAGGCTAGCCGATCACGTAAACTTTCGACGTGTGCGGCGTACGGGCCACTGGCCGAGGTCAACGTCCTTAAGTTAAGGCGGGAGTCGTGCCAAAATTTGGGCATGACCTCTCCCGACTCGCTTGTGCGAGACCTTTAGCTTTTTAGCGTTGGCCAAGTTGTGGCCGGCACGGTACATACGGCGAGGTTTGGTGACATGGTGTCACATTGAACCTTCGGGTATATTTTTCTACAGAGCTCCGCGTCAAAGTCAAGGCCGAAAAGCTCAAGACTTCGGGTCGGGAACGACCTTCGGTCTAAAACTCTCGAGCTTGACTCGGAGCGGGCCCGGCGTGAAAAACATACACTTAGGCTTTATGACACGAGCTAAGCCAAAAACCAACCGGGTCTTGGACAAAGGGTGACACAAAGAGTGCATGGCTTACACTGCTAGGATGGGATGTTTGGGACGACCCCGTGCGCCCGAAAGGTGTTCAGCGGCACAATCGAGTGCAACCGATAAGGCCATCCCGGGTTAGGGGTTGTAGTGTGCAGTACCGAGGCGCAAGTGCACGTGAAGTGCGGTGTTCCGAGGCAAAGAAGTGCGCAGTAGTGTGCGGTCACTAAAATTCTTTTCCGAGTAAAACAGAGATTTTTTTTTTCGTAATGTGTCTTAAAGAATTTATGATGCACGGCTCAAAAGACAAAGATGAAAATCAAACATGAATGGGGATGCACAAACATGGTACGATTTTGGAAAGTTGACAATGTAATGCCTTTTGAAAAAAACCGTTCGAGGTTTAAAGTAACACACACACACGAGAACGAGGAAGGGTAAACGAAAGTTTGACCCACGGAAGGCTTTTTTGAAAACATCGGCGCTTTGAAAAAGTATCTTGTCCCCAGCGGAGTCGCCAACTGAAATTACCCGGATTTCGCGCGCGGCGAAAGCGGTTGTCTTTCGCGGAGGGTTGGTGTCTGAGACCTCGCTTCATGGGAAGGAACAAAATGAGGAGTCGCCACGCGGTTTTTGTATTTTGAGCCCAAACGTTGAGAAACGGCTTATTGAAAATGGTGTTGTTTTTATTGGTAGCAAAAACTTAGGAAAAGGCTTTAAAAACAGGGGATCATTTTTATTGGCAGCAAAAACGAGTAAAAAGCTTTTAGTACCAGAGATTGTTAGGTTCGGAGGTCATGTTATGTTTCGGGTAGAGTATTACGAGATCGCCCGAAACGCCTCGCATGACGAGTCTTTTTACCTTTCTCGAAATCGTGTGTGTGTGTGTGTGTGTTTTGAAATGGGGGCTTGAATGACAAGCTTAATCTTGGTTTGAATGTAAAACGTTGATTAGGTGACTTTGTTTGAAAAGACGAACGTTTGAATGACAAACGTCGGTTTGAGTTTGAAATGAGCGTTTGCGTGGCAAACGTCGATTTTGAGCCATACGAGTCATTGTTAACGATTTTTACGGGAAAAATGCGTATTAAATGATTTTAAGTGTCAAATGGCGGCTTTGAGTTTGAAGATGAGCGTTCGGAGGCCGAACGTCATTTCGCGCGTTTTGAAAGAGAGTTCGACGGACGAACTCCGGTTTTGAACCGGGCATTACATTGTTAACGATTTTTACGGGAAAAATACGTATTAAATGACATGCGATCAACGAATCGGGTTGCGACTGACTTTGAAAAGTAAATACTATCACAATCCAAACGGATCGGACTTGTAAATGACAGTATTTAAAGCGGTGTCAACGGAATCAAACGATCCGGATTCGTAAATGACGATCAACGAGGCCAAACGGCTCGGAATTGTAAAGGACGATCAACGAGGCCAAACGGCTCGGAATTGTAAATGACGATCAACGAGGCCAAACGGCTCGGAATTGTAAATGACATGAAAGTAAACGGAACGGGGTCGGAACGCCGTTTTAACTCGTGATTACTTCTCTTACGGAAAGAGAAGAGGATCGAGGGGCTAAAACGTATCGGACCCCGTTAGACGGAGGCGTCTACATTTTGATAACGACGTTCGAAACAGTTATAGCGACTGGCGCGTAAACCGAGACGGAATGGGAGATTCAGAGAGGGAGTTATACCTATGGCTGTGGGTCGACCCCTTTGGCTCTGGGAGGTGTGTACGGGACACGGAAAGTGATTCGAAAGGTTGTTTCAAGTTGTAGGGTGCGTATTTGATCAAAATACGAAGGTTTCACGCGAATCGAGACAAACGGGAGCTCGGGAGGGGTGAAACCGGTTTGGACCGTGGGGGTGGTGATTTTTGGTGTGAAAAATCCTTCTTCTTGCCTTTCGACAAGAACTTCTATTTATAGGGTGAAAATTGCGGTAGGAGTCCCACGGACTTGGACCGAATTTCGGGGGTTTGGGATTTTGGAAATCGGGGGACTTGCGGGCAATTTCAGAAAAGTGCACAAAGGAGTCCCACGACTTGGCTTGCAAACCAGGGGCATTTTGGTCTTTTCCCTTTGAAATTGATTGAAGGGTGACTAGAGGGAGGTGGCATGGCTGCCACGTGCCCTCTGAGTCACCAGCTGAGGTGGAAGGTTGTTCCTCGGTCCCGGTTTTGTCCGTTTTTTAAAAATAACAGTCCGGGAAATGTCCGAAACGCCCCCGGAAAGTGCCGGAAAATGCGTTTTTCAGGGAAAGCCATAATTTTACGTGAGATGTCACGTGCTGAGTACGGTTCGACGTCGGGATGCACGGGGCAGTCCCGGGACGTCTCGTTGGCACATCAACGGGGAGTTTAACGAGTTCCGGTTAACCTGGAGCGGGCCAGTTAACGGATTTCGGTTAACTTTCTGACGGATTTGGACGATCCGGATTTGGGTACTTACACCGACGTTTGACATTCAAACGCTCTTTTCTTAAAAGTCAACATTTGACACTTAAGATAAACAGTTAAAATCAGCATCCGCGCCACTTTTCCTAAAAGTTCCAAAACCGACGTTTGTCATTCACACGCTCGCCTTTTCAAACAGAATCACATAATCAACCTTTGAAATTCAAACCAAGATTAAGCTTGTCATTCAAGCTCCCATTTCAAAGATGCAAACACACACACACACATGCACACATTTTCGAGAAAGGTAGAAAGACTCGTCATACGAGGCGTTTCGGGTGACCTCAAAATACTCTTCCCGAAACGTAACGTGACCTCCGAACCTAACAATCTCTGGTACTCAAAAAAGCTTTTTACTCATTTTTGCTATCAATAAAAATGACTCCCCATTTTCAAAGTTTTTTTCTAAGTTTTTGCTGCCAATAAAAACGACACCATTTTCAACCAAAAGCCGTTTCTCAACGTTTGGGCTCAAAATACAAAAACCGCGTGGCGACTCCTCTCCTTACCGAAAGCGAGGTCTCAGACCCCAACCCTCTGCGAAAGACAACCGCCTTTTCGCATCGCGCGAAAATCCAGGTAATTTCATGGGGTCTTGGACGAAGTGTGACACAAAGAGTGCATGGATTACACGGGCTAGGATGGGCTATTTGGGACGACCCTGTGCGCTCTCAAAAGGTGTCTGGCAGACCAATCAAGCTGCAACTGAACGGTCATCCCGGGTTGAGGGTTGTAGTGTGCAGTGTGCCGAGGCAGCAGGTGCGCGTAGCGTGCGGTGTACCGAGGCAGCAGTGCAAGTAGTGTGCGGTCACTAAATTCTTTTTCTGAGAAAAATAGAAATTTTCAGAATGCGTTTTAAAGAATTTATGCGCAGTTCGAAATATAGCATGAAAATCAAGTATGAACGAAAATGCACGAACATGTTATGATTTTGAATGAGATGAAAATACAACATCTTTTTTTATCTCTTGTTTCGAAAACAGTTCGATGTTTTGATCAACACACGCACACAAAAATGAGGAAGGGTAAACGAAAGTTTGACCCACGAAATATTTTTAAAACAACGGTAGTTTTGAAAAACATTGCTAATCCCCAGCGGAGTCGCCAACTGAAATTACCCGGATCGCGCGCGGGGGTCGCGACGAGCGGAATTTCGCAAGCTTGTGACTTCGCTTCCGAAGAGAGAGAGGAGTCACCACACGGTTTTGTATTATGAGCCCAAACGTTGAGAATGGCTGAGTTTGAAAAAGGGGGGTCGTTTTAATTGGTAGCCAAAACTTGGAAAAGGCTTTGAAAATGTGACGTTTTATATTATGAGCCCAAACTTTGAAAATGGCTTTGAAAATGTGATGTTTTGTATTATGAGCCCAAACTTTAAAAATGGCTTTGAAAATGTGACGTTTTGTATTATGAGCCCAAACTTTGAAAATGGCTTTGAAAATGTGACGTTTTGTATTATGAGCCCAAAATTTGAAAATGGCTTTGAAAATGTGACGTTTTGTATTATGAGTTCAAACTTTGAAAATGGCTTTTTAGGACCAGAGATTGTTAGGTTCGGAGGTCACGTTACGTTTCGGGAAGAGTATTTGAGATCACCCGAAATGCCTCGTATGACGAGTCTTTCTACCTTTCTCGAAATTGTGTGGGGGTGTGTGTGCGTTGCATTTTGAAAAGGAGCATGAATGACAAGCTTTAATCTTGGTTTGAACGACAAATGTTGATTTGTGGCAAAAAGCGAGTGTTTGAATGACAAACGTCGGTTTTAGAGTTTTGAAAAGGAGGGTTCGAATGACGAACTGAAATCTTTAGTTTGAATGTCAAACGTTGATTTTGCATTGTTTTGAAAGGGAGTTCGAATGACGAACTCCGGTTTTGAATCGGGCATTACATTGTTACCAATTTCATGAAAAGAGGCGTTAATAATATGCGATCAACGAGTCATTTTGTGACTCGTACTTTTATAAGTAAATACTATCACGAACCAAACGGCTCGGACTTGTAAATGACAGTATTTAAAGTGCGATATCAACAGAATCAAACGATCTGGACACTAAAGATGCGATCGACGAGCCAAACGGCTCGGAGTTGTAAAGGTACATAAATTAAATGACGATATCGACGGATCAAACAATTCGGATTTTGTAAATGATGATCACGAACCAAAAGGTTCAGACGGTAAAAATCGAATTGATGGATCAAACGATCCGGACTGTAAATGACATAAACGTACAAAACGGGACCGGAACACCGTTTTAACCCAAAATTACTTCTCTTACGGGAGAGAAGATGATTAAGGGGTAAAACGTATCGGTCCCCGTAGACGGCGTTACGTCTACATTTCAAAAGTTTCGACCGAAACGAAAATAGCGTTTGACGCGTAAATCGAGGTGAAACGAGTTTTTAGAGAGAGAGAGTGTTACCTATGGCTAGGGGTTGACTATTTAACTTGGTTTACGTATACGGGATACGTTTTGAGTGTTTGAAAGGGTGTTTCGATTGTGTTTAGCTCGTGTTTGGTCGGAAAACGCGATTGTCACGCAAATCGAGACAAAATGGGGCTCGGGAGGGGGGTAGAACAGGTTTGGACCGTGGGGTTTTTGGAGAGAGTTAATGTTTTTCTTCCTTTTTTTCGAATTTGACAGCCCTTGTATTTATAGGGAGAATTTGTAAAACGGGCTGTCCGGCCAGTTCCTCATTTTGGGTGGTTTTTGGGCATTTTGGAAAATTGGAGGGCTTGATAAGAATTCTGGTTTTTTCAGTAAAACTGGCCGGACGGACTGTGTTTCAGTTTCAGGGGTATTTTGGTCTTTTCACCCCTCAATTTGATTGACGTGTTGGGTTTTATGGGTCCATGCGCAGCGAAATTAGCATCTAAATAACACAAAACCCAAGAGCCCTAAGATCCGTTCTATACGATTAAATTGATTTCCTATGAGATATAATTTACCAACCTTAATTGCTTTTCGTTCTTGAGCTATCGAACAATTTATCAATGTGATTTTGAATCACAAACTTCGATCTTCAAAAACTTAAATCTACAGATTAGAACTCTAGGCCTTGATCGTCGTACGAGCGAAGACCCTCTAGTAGTATCCACACCTTTGAATGAACCGAGAACGGTTCTTGAGAATTGCTAGATCCTTAAACATATGGAAGAAATTGAGAAACCTTTTGGTGATTTTTCTCTCTTGAAAATTCGTCTCTACAATTAGGGTTCATAGACCTCATATTTATACTACGTTAGTATTAGTATTTGTTTCCTAATCGTATTAGGAAATAGTCTGTAAGCCGCCTCTGTGGCTAAAGTTGTCGCGTGACAGAAGCCAACTCTGTCGTGTGACTACTTAAGCCAGATCAGGAACTCTCAATTTTCTTCCTTTAGTTTAACCAATTTATTTCAATTGTGTGTGACCCAATAGGATTATATTATGTTGGCAATGAGCCCGATCATATCGACCCTCATAAAACATAAGCGGACTCTAGCAAGCCATTATGTCTACCCAATTAATATAACGTAAGAGCTCATATTTCCAATGGTACACTTCCATTTCTCCCTTTGTCTCACGATGTTATATTGAACACAAGTCATGGTCCACGTCAACTTGTATTTGTTCAATGCTTTCTCGATATTGAGTATAATGATAATCCAATCGCATTGGGGTATGGCCATACACTTTCATCATTATCACTCATCGAGGGGCCCAAGCAAAACATCTCTCTTTCGAGGGAGAAATTCCATCTTGACTTATCATCCTTCCCATCATGAATCTGATCATGCCAAAGATAGCATTTATAAACATCGTGTTAAGATATCGTTTGACTAAAATCAAACATAACTTTAATTATATGTAAGGTCATGATAATCTCAGGTCTAGGGACTAAATGAAGTGACCATATGAGATTTAATTATGACATTTGACAATGACATAAATCTCATACGGGTCAAGTCCAGTCACTTGTTTACTAACAAGTACCTATAATTTTAATGTACATCTCTATGCATATAATCATCATATGATTATTCATTAACAATTATACTAATTATTCACTTAACAATTAGGGACGGAAATTATTACAATAAATATGCAAAATATATAATAATCAAATAATAAACTTTCTCTATAATCAAGGATAAAGATGATACATAACGGTTTAAGTTAAACATAACTAAAGCCTAGGGCATTATACCAACAATCTCCCACTTGCACTAGGCTCCATCTATGTATCGAATACCCATGGACCTAACATGACCATCATGCTTCTGCCTGTGCAAGGGTCTTTGTAAGTGAATCCCTTATCATCGGTTGATACTTTGCATATCTTAACGTCTTCTCATTCTAATGAATTCTTGAAAAACGTCTAAGTGAGTGTTTGGATCGCTGTTGTGACCTTGGTTCCATTGTTTGCACAAACGGCACCACAATTGTCATAACAAAAGTTTCACCGATTAGTGATACTTGGAACATTTTCAAAACACTAATGAACTTTTGATCCAAACTGCCTCTTTTAGCCACATCATATGTTGCTAAAATTCGGCCTTGGTAGTAGAATCGACTACGATTTTCTGCTTAGAACTCTTCCAACAAAACCGCACCTCCAATAAGCATAAACACAAATCCTAATTGCGATTTTAAATTAACTTTGTCAGTTTGGAAGCTAGCATCTATGTAACCCTTATAACAAGATTATCTTCCAACCTTTCAAATACCAAGAACATATCCTTAGTTCTTCTTAAGTACTTAAGGATCATCTTGACTGCCATCCAATGGTTCTCAACAGGATCAGATTGGTATCGACTCATCATGCTTAGAGCATACGAGACGTCGGGTCTAGTACAAATCATGGCATACATGACAGATCCAAATGTCGGAGCATATAGAACTTCATTCATTCCCTTTTGCTCATCAGTTGTCATAAGACAATGAGTATTGCTAAGAGAAACACTATGACCCATTAACAAGTTACTTTTCTTAGACTTTTCTAAGAACCTTGTCAATATGAGTATTTTGACTCAAACCAATTTATCCTTTTAGATCTATCTCTATAGATCTTGATGCCAAGAATTTAAGCGGCTTCACCCATATCTTTCATTGAGAAACCTTTCTTTGACCAAGACTTGACAGTCTTAAGTGTCAGAACTTTGTTTTTCCAATGAGTAAGATATCATTGTAATAAAACAATAGAAATAATACTACGCTCCCACTGAATTTCATGCATACACAAAGTTCATCTTCGTACTTGATGAAATCAAACTCTTTGACCGATTCATCAAAATGAAGATTCCAATTCCTCGAAGCTTGCTTCAACCCATCTTATGGATCTTGCAACATGAATAATTTATTAGAATTTCTTGGATTGACAAAACTTCGGGTTGTGTACTATACACATCCTTAATAATCTTTCCATTTTAAGAAAGTCGTTTGACATCCATTTGTCATATCACATGGTCACAATATGTGATAATGGCAATTGAAACTCTAATAGATTTCGGCATTGTAACTGGCAAAAAGGTTTCAACATAGTCAATACTATGAATTTGCCTAAATTCCTTTGCTACAATCCTTAGTCATGAAAGTATACACCTTCCCATCCATGTCGGTCTTGAAGACCTTTTTGCACCTTTAGTTTTTACACCTTTAGGTAGCCCAATCAAGTTCCAAACTTGATTATCAAACATGGATTGCATTTTGGATTCGATGGTTCCTAACCATTTTTCCGAACTTAGTAGTGGATATCGCCTCAAGATAGGAAGTAGGATCGTCATTCTCAATGACTTCCACCTTATTACTTTCCGATACGAGAAATCAATATTTCTTGAGTTCGGATCGTAACCTATCCGATCTACGATGGACTTGTGCATCTTGAACCGGTTCCACAACTCCTTGTTAACTTGGTTCCATCTCTACTCTTGGTTCCATATTATTTTCGGGTTCTTGAACTTCTTCAAGATTAATTTTATTCCCACTAGATTCTTTATTGAGAAACTATTTCTCAAGAAACGAATCGTATAGAGCAACAAACATTTTGTTCTCTTTGCGGTTGTAAGATTAATTTCCGAGAATAACCTTTGTCAGATTTAGGTGCTAACTTATCAGAGACAAGTCTCTTCATATAAGTTTTGCAAACCCAAATATTCATGAAAGACAAACTAAGTTTTCTTTCATGCCACATCTCATGTGGGGCCTTAGGAACCGATTTAGTAGGGACTCAATTCAGAGTAACCGCATTATTTCTAATGCATATCCTCAAAAGGAAATAGGAAAGTCAAATTGACACATCATTGAACGAACCATGTCCTACACGGTTCAATTTCTCCTATCAGACACACCATACAATGTGGTGTTCCGGGTGGAGTCAACTCTGAAACGATTTCACAGTTTTGAGATGATTGTCAAACTCTTGGCTCAAAATATCCATCACCTCGATCTAATCGAAGTACTTAATAGTTTTGCCAAGTTGTTTTGTACTTCATCTTGAAATGTTCGAAACATCTCAAACGATTCACCTTTGGACTTTATCAGATAGACATAGTCATATCTAGATAAGTCATCGGTGAATGTGATGAAACATCAAAATCCTTCCCTATCAATGCTGCTTAATGGTCCACATACATCTCATGTATAATGACCAATAAGTCACTAGCCCTCCCACTACTCTTAGCGTAGGGTGATTTGGTCAATAATCCCAATAAACAAGATCCACATTCCTCAAATGATTTAGAGTCATATGAGTCTAAAAGACCATGTTAATGGAGTTTAGATGTATGTTTCTTATTTATCTGACCAAGCCGGCAATGCCATATGAACGCGTTGTTCATATTAACCGGTTTAGATTTCCCATTTATATTATAAATATCTTCATTATTATTTTGTTTCTCATCATCAAGGATATGAAGACCATTCAATGATATATACAATACAATAAGGCATATCATTAAATAAATATAAAACTTCTTATTCTCAATAAGAAAATTATATCCTTCATCATCCATATAAGAAACAAAAATAATACTCCTACCCAAATCCGGAACTTAGTAACATTTGCTCGAAACAAGTACTAGTTCACTAGGTAAATTGACTTCATAAGTCCATATGGCTAATGCAGCAACTCTTGCTTCATTCCCACGCATAGGTTTAATTTACCTTCTTTGAGTAGCTTTCTATTCTTTATTCCTTGCACATTTAAACAAATGTGGGATCCATGTCCGGTATCATATACCCAAGAACAAGAAGTCGAAAGGAAAATATCTATCATATAGATACTTGAATTAGTGGCAATCATATTGCCCTTCTTCACCTTTTAGGCCTTCCTAATAAGCCTTGCAACTTTGCTTCCAATGACAATCTCATTACAATGGTAGCAAAATGCATCCTTTTGAGACATTTTGGGTTTAGTCTCTTCGGCTTTGGCAACTTTTGCCCTAGGTTTAGCAACCTTTGCTTTACCTACTTTGTTTCCTTTTAAACCCCTTTCTTGTATTAACCATTAACACAGTCAAACCTCTCTTGCCTAGCTTGCACTTGGAAAATTTCCTTTTGTGCGTTGTGCTAGAACAAAAGTAACTTCCATATGTTCGAGGTTCTTCATAAGAGCCTTTAAACATGGTGGCAATTATAAGGCAAGCAATATTATTAGAATCATCAACATGTTTCTAATGTTGCTCCTTATTTTCCCTTTACAACATTTGCAGTAGGTTCAGCAGGAATGGATTCATCAAGAACATACACATTTGCCTAAGAATGATTCTTTAGGCTTCTGATCCAATCAGAATTATCTGTACTGTTTCTTTCAAATTTTATCCTTCATAAAGATGAATCGCAATTTATTGTGTAATGCTACTTCTACAATAAAATATGCAAACTATATGAACACACATCAATACCAACACATTTATCATCTAAGAGCAAATCATGTATTTCACAAATACTCCCACTAAATTATACACCTTCCAATGCAAATAAGCATAATATACATTTAGTGGGCTAAGATCCAACTTTAATTTAATCTCAAGTACGCTATGGCGCACCGCTCAAGATTAAAATTAATTAGGTAGAAAACATCAATCATATCGTATATAACTCTTAGATCTTTTATGAGATTTATTTAAGACATCATATGTCTAAGCATATTTTAATCTCATCTTATGCATTGGGTCCAAAACCATTTTGATAACCCAATTAAGTTCATCCACTTTAAACGTATAGGAACCACCATTTTCTCATCTTGCTCGTACAACGAATAGAATCAAAGCACCTCGCTATGGCGAGCCCACCCAAAACTATCCGAGTGGTCTCAAGTGTTTTAATCATGGATTGGCATAAAGAACTTAAAAGTTAAATGAAGGTTCTTTAAAGCAGATTATATGCATATCAGAAAAGATAGTCATAATCGCGCACCAGGTAAGTTCCCAGGAAGATAGGTGAGCCACAAGGACTACTTAAGTATCAAATCTCTCCTTTGACAGAACTCTCCTAGACATGCACAATTACAATACCTGCTCTGATTTACAACATGATCAATACTTGTAAACTGACTTGTTTCTCATAAACAATCAGATTTCTTCAAATTTTGCGTAAACTGACTTGTTTCTCATAAACAATCAGAAAACAAAATTTTTTTATGTTTCAACTTAAACATTCAGGAAATTATAATTCAATGTTTCAACTAAACATCTAACAAAGCTCTTAACACATAAGAACATATAATTCATGCATCGCAACAATTAATAAAATCACATTTTAAATTAATTAAGCATGCATAAAAATGAATTAATCTAGCATAGCCCTATAATTTTAATTTTCAAAAATTTACAGCAACCAGATTAAAACAGAAACATATCAGATTATAAACATAATCATAGATTAGCAGGAAAACTGATTCTGCCCAGATTTGGCAAAGTCTGTCGCGTGACAGAGCAAAGTCAGTCGCGTGACAGAAACTTCCAAAAGGCCGGATCCATCCACGACCAGACTAGCCTATCTGACTGCCCATGGCCAACTCTGTCGCGTGACTAGAGTTGCCATGGCCAACTCTGTCGCGTGACAAGAGTTGCCAGACTTGCAGATTTTTCCAAACTTCAATCAATTCCAATCATAAAGCAATTAAATCATATAAAACAACCTTTTAACAGATTTAATTCAATATGAACAGAAAACGATTTTTCATATTGTTTCACATAAACAATTAAAATTCTACCGCATATAAAACATGCAAAGAACATATAAACAATTTATATCAATTTTCTAGCATGTTAATTCAAACATAACCATACGAACGGGGCTCTGATACCACTGTTGGGTATTATGGGTCCATGCGCATCGGAATTAGCATCTAAATAACACAAAACCCAAGAGCCCTAAGATTCGTTCTATACGATTAAATTGAATTCCTATGAGATAGAATTTACCAACCTTAATTGCTTTCCGTTCTTGAGCTATCGAACAATTTATCAATGTGATTTTGAATCACAAACTTCGATCTTCAAAAACTTAAATCTACAGATTAGAACTCTAGGCCTTGATCGTCGTACGAGCGAAGACCCTCTAGTAGTATCCACACCTTTGAATGAACCAAGAACGGTTCTTGAGGACTGCTAGATCCTTAAACCTATGGAAGAAATTGAGAAACCTTTTGGTGATTTTTCTCTCTTGAAAATTCAGCTCTACAATTAGGGTTCATAGACCTCATATTTATACTACGTTAGTATTAGTATTTGTTTCCTAATCGTATTAGGAAACAGTCTGTAAACCGCCTCTATGGCTAAAGTTGTCGCGTGACAGAAGCCAACTCTGTCGCGTGACAGAAGCCAACTCTGTCGCGTGACTACTTAAGCCAGATCAAGAACTCTCAATTTTCTTCCTTTGGTTTAACCAATTCATTCCAATTGTGTGTGACCCAATAGGATTATATTATGTTGGCAATGAGCCCGATCATATCGACCCTCATAAACCATAAGCGGACTCTAGCAACCCATTATGTCTACCCAATTAATATAACGTAAGAGCTTACGTTTCCAATGGTACACTTCCATTTCTCCCTTTGTCTCACGATGTTATATTGAACACAAGTCATGGTCCACGTCAACTTGTATTTGTTCAATGCTTTCTCGATATTGAGTATAATGATAATCCAATCGCATTGGGGTATGGCCATACACTTTCATTATTATCACTCATCGAGGGGCCCAAGCAAAACATCTCTCTTTCGAGGGACAAATTCCATCTTGACTTATCATCCTTCCCATCATGAATCCGATCATGCCAAAGATAGCCTTTATAAATATCGTGTTAAGATATCGTTTGACTAAAATCAAACATAACTTTCATCATATGTAAGGTCATGATAATCTCAGGTCTAGGGACTAAATGAAGTGACCATATGAGATTTAATTATGACATTTGACCATGACATAAATCTCATACGGGTCAAGTCCAGTCACTTGTTTACTAACAAGTACCCATAATTTTAATGTGCATCTCTATGCATATAATCATCATATGATTATCCATTAACAATTATACTAATTATTCACTTAACAATTAGGGACGGAGATTATTACAATAAATATGCAAAATATATAATAATCAAATAGTAAACTTTCTCTATAATCAAGGATAAAAATGATACATAACGGTTTAAGTTAAACATAACTAAAAGCCTAGGGCATTATACCAACATGATGTTGATTTGGGGAGTGGTGCATGCGTGCCACGTGCCCCTGTGACTCACCTAGGCTAGGGATTTTGTCCCGTTATTCCCGGTTTTGTCCGTTTTTTAAATAACTGTCCGGAAAATGTTCGAAACGCCCCCGAAAAGTCCCGAAAAGTATGCTTTTCGAGGAAAGCTGTACTTTTACGTGTGATAACGTGTGTTGAGTATGCTTTGGTGTCGGGATGCACGGGACAGTCCCAAAATGTCTCGTTGACTCGGGAATGGGGAGTTTAACGGGTTCCGGTTAACCTAGTAAGGGCCAGTTGAAGAATTTTGATTAACTTTTAACGAATTTTGACGATCCGGATTTGGGTACTTACAAAAGTCCTATGTCTATTACAAGAAAAAGAAGTTCAAAAAAGGAAAACCCTACAAAATCTAGGCTTCAGGCTGAGCAGGCGCTTGATTTGGTTGAGCCTCAGGGATAGGATTTGGAGCAGAATCTGAAGGATTAGGTGGTGACCGAGGCAAGAATAGCTCGCTGACCACAGGCCCAATGGAAAAAAGGCGAGCAGCAGCGGCTTCCAATGATAATTTTTTCTCACCCCACCTCAATGTATCAAGTTCATCGATGAGGCTGGGGGGGTAACCACGGAAACAGGAGACAGAGTGGATGCTGCTGCTACATCCAAGTTATCAATATCATCCTTAGCCAGAGGGACCAAGGCATGCCCGGGAAGGCATTCTAGATCAGTGGCGATCAAAGAGTTAATTAATGGCCAATTGTTCCACAGTAAATTTACCCGTGGCCGCGAAGTTCTATAGCTGGGTCTTATTGGCAGCATCGAACTGTGAAGAGCACTCCGCCAAGATTTCGTTCTTATATTCCTCGGAGTTCTTGTACTCTTCAACAGCCTCCTTGCAGGCAGCATCAATCTGAGCGTCCTTCTCCAGTTGGATCTGTTTCAGAGGAAGTAGCTCTACAGAAAGTTTGTCTACTTGGGCCTCCAAATCCAAGACTTGTTTCTTGGAGGATTTCAGCCTGCCCGCATACTCCTCTACTCGCTTCTCCAGCTGCTCCTTCTGCCCGCGAAATTCATCCCGCATGCCCTAGGCCCTCTCCAAAGATTTGAGCTCCTTATCATGCTTTTCGCAGAAGTGTTTGAAGTCACTCTGTTTCTCCTTCAAAGATGCGACTAGGACATTCTTTTCCTCCAGTGCCTTCCCCAAGGCTTTATTCTTATCAGTGATGGAGGCAGCCTACTCATTAGTTATTTTGCGGATCCTCATGACATCATTGGCCATCTGAAAAAGAAGAAAAGTGCGATCAGCGATCAACGGTCATAAAACATAGAAAAATATAAAGTCCAGAAGGAATAGGGAAAATACCTCAGTGGCCATCAAGCCTATGTTTCCAGCCAAGACAGAGGCGTTGAGTTTGGACCCTACATTCTCGTAGAAGTCAGGGGAATAGAGCATGTTCAAAAGACCAAGACCCACCATAGAATTGTGACCCCTACGAGAGTATAGGTCCTTTCCTTGAACTGGGGCACCTCACCGATCTTATTGCTCAGACTCCATGCTGTAAGTACCCCAATCCGGACCGCTCTTCATCCGAGCATACGGAAAATACCAAGGGTGAACTTACGGAGGTCATAACTTCTTCATACGGACTCCGATTGAGACGTGCCATATATGGTTGGAAAGCTCTCGACGAGTAATAGATTACAATGATGTCCGTGCAGACCAATTTATATGACAAATTTGTCCGTATGGACACTTATGTCAACTCGCCAAAATCATTGTAAAATCTCCATAAAGTCCACAATATTCCCTGAAATCCAGGAAAACCAAAAAATTGTAATTGCACAAAGGTCTGTACGGACCACTTTGCAGTTTTTTGAGGCCTATAAATAGAAGGCTCCCCTCTCATTTCATTCACAACTCAACCTTCTACTATCTCCCTCAGCCTTCAGGCACACTTCTAGGCAATTCCGGCCTCTTTGGGTCCTTCCCGAGGCCTCCCGAGGTGCTCCAAAGCCCTTATGAGGCACTTTGAAGTCCTCCCAAAGCAATTTAGGTCAATCCCGGTCCGTCCTGAGGCATCTCAAGCCATCCTGAGCCATCCTGAGTCAATCCCGGTCCATCCCGAGGCAATCTCGGCCTCTTTCGGTCCTTCCCGAGGTCTCCCAAGCCTTCCCGAGGTGCTCCAAGGCCCTCCCGAGGCGCTCCAAAGTTCTCCCGAAGCGATTCCAATCGATCCCGGTCAATCCCAATCCGTCATAATCAACCTCCCGACATTCCAAAACCCTAGCCATCCCAAATCAAACATATTCCCCCGCGAAAGATAGACACAAACCAACATTGGTATAATCTCCTTCCGCACATTTAAATACTGCTCTAATTTCAGTCTTTAAATACTTTACTGCTTTATATTTACTGCTTACAATGTAGTCAACATTTACTATTCACGCAGACCCAAACCGTACAAACGATCCCACAAGGCCTTCCATTGCACTATGGAGGTCTGACGGTGATAGCGATTTGTTACTATTTCCACACTGTCTTTCAATTA
This sequence comes from Adenophora triphylla var. japonica, assembly GCA_022495995.1. Taxonomy (NCBI): domain Eukaryota; kingdom Viridiplantae; phylum Streptophyta; class Magnoliopsida; order Asterales; family Campanulaceae; genus Adenophora; species Adenophora triphylla. The sequence continues at coordinate 24,726 of JAFEMH010006053.1, forward strand.
TTTATTTAATGCATTTTATTTAAAAGCGCGCACACACACACAACATTTAAAGAAAGAAGGGTATCGAAAGACTCGTGTATACGAGGCAACTCGGGTGAGCTCAAATATCTTTTCCTAAGGCGTAACCTGACCTCCGAACTCAAAATCTCATCACACAACAAAACAAAACAAAACTGCCTTTTCTCAATGTTTTGGGCATAATCAAAACGGCGTGGCGACTCTACGAAAAGCAGTGAATCCCCCCAATGCGAGATGTCGTCTGCGTGCCAGATCAGGTAATTTCACAAGGTGAATGGATGAGAGTCATTTGCAGTTAGAGCCCACAAAACAGATCGAGTTAGAGCCTCAAAGTCTAGGAGGCCACAATTAATTGTGATCACAGTGAAAAGGTTAACTCCCATACAAAACTTGAAAGGTTTTCATAAGGAGTTACTAACTCATAACACGACCTACAAATTAAGAAGGGCACAATACTGTCCGTGGCCAAATATTGAGTATATTTAATCATTCACAAGTCATACAAGATCAAAGAGTAAAGGAAAGAATACAAATTTATCAAGGTTTTTATAAACAAAAGTATTCACCATTGCAAAAACTCAAAAAGCTAAGACATGAATGGGGTGAACAAATATTTTTCATTAATAGATAAGAAAATTACAAAGTCCTAAGTCTATTACAAGAAAAAGAAGTTCAAAAAAGGAAAACCCTACAAAATCTAGGCTTCAGGCTGAGCAGGCGCTTGACTTGGTTGAGCCTCAGGGATAGGATTTGGAGCAGAATCTGAAGGGGTAGGTGTTGACCGAGGCAAGAATAGCTCGCTGACCACAGGCCCATTGGAAAAAAGGCGAGCAGCAACGGCTTCCAATTATAATTTTTTCTCACCCCACCTCAATGTATCAAGTTCATCAATGAGGCTGGGGGGGGTAACCGTGGAAATAGGAGGCAGAGTGGATGCTGCTGCTACATCCAAGTTATCAATATCATCCTTAGCCAGAGGGACCAAGGCATGCCCGGGCAGGCATTCAAGATCAGTGGCGATCAAAGAGTCAATAATGGCCAATTGTTCCACAGTAAATTTGCCTGTGGCCGCGAAGTTTCGTAGCTGGGTCTTGTTGGCAGCATCGAACTGTGAAGAGCACTCTGCCAAGATTTCATTCTTATATTCCTCGGAGTTCTTGTACTCTTCAACAGCCTCCTTGCGGGCAGCATCAATCTGAGCGTCCTTCTCCAGCTGGAACTGTTTCAGAGGAAGTAGCTCTACAGAAAGTTTGTCTACTTGGGCCTCCAAATCCAAGACTTGTTTCTTGGAGGATTTCAGCCTGCCCGTATACTCCTCTACTCGCTTCTCCAGCTGCTCCTTCTGCCCGCGAAATTCATCCCGCATGCCCTTGGCCCGCTCCAAAGATTTGAGCTCCTTATCATGCTTTTCGCAGAAGTATTTGAAGTCACTATGTTTATCCTTCAAAGATGCGGCTAGGACATTCTTTTCCTCCAGTGCCTTCCCCAAGGCTTTATTCTTATCGGTGATGGAGGCAGCCTACTCATTAGTTATTTCACGGATCCTCATGACATCATTGGCCATCTGAAAAAGAATAAAAGTGCGATCAGCGATCAACGGTCATAAAAGATAGAAAAATATAAAGTCCAGAAGGAATAGGGAAAATACTTCAGTGGCCATCAAGCCTATGTTTCCAGCCAAGACAGAGGCGTTGAATTTGGACCCTACATTCTCGTAGAAGTCATGGGAATAGAGCATGTTCAAAAGACCAAGCCCCACCATAGAATTGTGACCCCTACGAGATTATAGGTTCACTCCTTGAAGTGGGGCACCTCACCGATCTTATTGCTCAGACTCCACGCTGTAAGTACCCCAATTCGGACAGCTCTCCATCCGAGCATACGGAAAATACCAAGGGTGAACTTCCGGAGGTCATAACTTCTTCATACGGACTCCGATTGAGACGTGCCATATATGGTTGGAAAGCTCTCGACGAGTACTAGATTACAATGATGTCCGTATGGACCACTTTGCAAGACAAATGTGTCCGTAAGGACACTTATATCAACACACCAAAATCATTGCAAAATCTCCATAAAGTCCACAATATTCCCTGAAATCCAGGAAAACCAAAAAATTGTAATTGCACAAAGGTCTGTACGGACCACTTTGTAGTTTTTTGAGGCCTACAAAAAGAAGGCTCCCCCCCTCATTTCATTCACACCTCAACCTTCTCCTATCTCCACCAGCCTTCATGCACACTTCTAGGCAATTCCGGCCTCTTCCGGTCTTTCCCGAGGCCTCTCGAGGTGCTCCAAAGCCCTTCCGAGGCGCTTCGAAGTCATCTCGAAGTGATTTAGGTCAATCTCGGTCCGTCCCGAGTTAATCCCTGTCCATACCGAGGCATCCCAAGCCATCTTGAGTCAATCCCGGTCCATCTCGAGGCAATCCCGACCTCTTTCGGTCCTTCCTGAGGCCTCCCGAGCCTTCCCGAGGTGCTCCAAAGCCCTCCCGAGGCTCTCCGAAGTTCTCCCGAAGTGATTCCGATCGATCCCGATCAATCCCGATCGGTCCTAATCAACCTCCCAACTTTCCAAAATCCTAGCCATCCCAAATTAAACATATTCCCCCGCGAAAGATAGACACAAACCAACATTTGTATAATCTCCTTCTGCACATTTAAATACTGCTCTAATTTCAGTCTTTAAATACTTTACTGCTTTATATTTACTATTTATGCATACCCGAACCGTACAAACGATCCCACAAGGCCTTCCATTGCACTATGGAGGTCTGACGGTGATAGCGGTTTGTTACTATTCCCGCACTGTCTTTTTTCATTTATTTAATTAATACATTTTATTTAAAAGCACACACACACACACACACAACATTTAAAGAAATAAGGATATCGAAAGACTTGTGTATACGAGGCGACTCGGGTGAGCTCAAATATCTCTTTCCGAGGCGTAACCTGACCCCCGAACTCAAAAATCTCATCACACAACAAAAACAAAACAAAACTGTCTTTTCTCAATGTTTTGGGCATAAACAAAAAAAAAAAAGATTTTTAAAACAATAATGAGGGTCAAACTTTCATTTTACCCTTTCTTTAACTGTTGTGTGCGTATACATGTGCTTTACTTTTTTTCTTATTAAAAAAATACAAAAAATGCATCATAATACATCTGTGTACATACTTTTAAAATACATTCTACAAAAACTTTCTGTTTTACTCAGAAAAGGAATTTTTAGTGACCGCACACTACGCGCACTCTTATCCAGTACACTGCACACTACAACCCCAAACCCGGGATGGTCTCAGATGCAGTTCAATTGGTGTTCCTATGCCTTTTGAGCGCTCATGGGATCATTCCAAACTTCCTATCTTAGCCATTGTCAAGCATGCACTTTTGCGTCACACTCTGTCCAGACTCGGTTGGTTTTTGACCAGTCCGTGTCATAAAGCCTGGATACATATCCCATGTCGGCCATTATCTGAGTCAAAACCCAGAAATCAAGATCTCATGCAAGAGCAAGACAATGAAAGGTCATGCTAAAATCTTGACCCGATCTTGATTTCTAAAGCTACACTCAGACAATGCTCCGTACTGGATATACGTCCATGCCCACATGACACCATGTCATCAAGCCTTTAATGCGTCATCCATGAAAATATGACCTAGCCAAAACCTAAAGTCATAGATCCCTTGCGCAAGCAAGGTAAAAAGAGGTCATGCAGAACTCTTGACCCGATCTTGACTTAGGTACTGGCTCCATTCACTATTCACATGGAAGATGCATTAAAACGAACTTGAAAGGCTCGGTCCTTAGGTTCGTTTTTCTTTTAGCCAGTGGAAACCACTTGCCCTATAGGAGCCTCGCCCGGGGCAGTCCACCCTAGGAGGTCGAAATACATGTGCAAAACGAGGGGTTTATAGCCGTAGTGATGGTTTCCACTGACCCAGGATCTAGAATAGTTGCGAAAAAGAAGAGCAATCTTTTTCAACCCATTTAGGATTCTGAGAAAAAGTGTTTTAAGTAAATTAAAACAACAAAATAATAAAAAAAAAAAAAAAGGAAACTGCATGTCGCATGAGCTTTCCCCCTTCATCCAAAATGCCCTCCTGAGTCTAAACCCTACCTTTCACCCCTCCAGCGAACTGAGAGTGGTTGAGAGTCCCAGGGTGCCGTCTTTTCAGTGTCAAAGTCGCAAGGTCTGATAGCCCTTCCGGTACAGCAGTTCGAACGGTCCGTTACTCTCCCATGGCAGGATCGACATATAACAGTGAGGGAAATGGTATTCCGCCTCTGAGAAATCTCAAAACAATGGAGGAGGTGTTGCAAGCCTTTGAAACCCTTAAAAAGCGCCAAGAAGAGAAGCAAGCTTGGATTGTAGACACCATGCGTCGTCGCGGAGCTGTTGCGGTTCCCCAACCCGATGGGACCTTCATCCTCATAGGAGACGAAGACATGCCTGCTCCCCAGGTTTCCCAGAGCTATCAGCAGGCCCCTCTTCCACAAAGCTATGAAAATCTGGCGATGTAAAGTAGCTCTCGCTCAAAGCTTCATTCAAGCCTCGCCAAGCGGCCTCCGATCCGCTAACCCCAAAGATAAACCGCTACCGGCTCTGCTCCGCAAACTCAATATCACCAGCACACCTATGGGCCCGCTCCCCTAGATCCAAATATCTCTTGATATCCCTCGGGATTCAATCCTTTGCCTCTATATTATCCCCAAACTTGAAATCCCAATGTCTGCCAGGGATAGACGTACCGAGCGGATGCCCTGACATTTCAAATCTGTCACCCGCCAGACTGCCTCTTGGGGCTAATGAGACATTCCCTCAGTTCCCAAACACAACCCAACATGGTCCGGGCAATCACACCCTTGGCTCCAATCTCAACAATCAAGGATACGGGTTGGTATACACTAAACTACCTCTCCAAGATTCCCGAATGGCGACCCCGTCAACCAATCCACCTCCGTCTTCGATTTCCATCCTAGAAAACGGCAGCCTGCCTCTGCGTACTGACCTTCATATGGATTCGTTGGTCGAACAAATGAAGGATATGCAAGAAAAAATGGCCAACTCTCAGAAAGACTCGCTCATGCGCACAAATCCTAGTAAGGTGGTTCCTCTCCCCCCGAAGTTCAGAATGCCGGAGATGGAGAAGTTTGATGGGACAGAATGCCCAAAGACTCACATCGACACCTACGTCCAAGGTATGAGAGCCATAGGGGCCACCCCTCAACAAATGGCGGACCACTTCTAACACTCCCTAAAATCCACGGCCTTAAGGTGGTTCCTCAACGTAAACGCGGAAAATCGCTCCACTTGGGAGCAAATCAGTGACATCTTCTTGAAAGAATACTGTGCCAATCCTGAGTGGGAAACAAACCGGCATGACCTGCAGGCCACCGAGCAGAAAGATGACAAGCCATTGGGAGAATTCTACAAAAGATAGAATTGAAAGGTTGAAAAAAATTTGAGCATACAGGGAACGGTAGCCAGTCCTGCTTCTTCCTGCCGCTACAAGGCAGTCTCGCCTAATCCGGCATCTGCCCCAAACAAATGAAAAAGGGCTACCGAAGCACTTCACTACGTTCAGAATAAAATCCAGAGAAGTCGTGACCAAGCACCCCCGAGGAATAAATGGCAACGTTTTCGGCACTTTGATAACCTCGAAATGCCCCTAAGCCAAGTATTCGAGGCATTGGTGAAGCGGAACATGCCCAAGCCCCTTGAGAATTATCAGCCAAGGAATCCTAACCCAAATATGGACATGAGCAAGCGGTGTGCTTTTCACAACTACCCCGGCCACACCACCGACAACTTTTTTGTACTAAAATAAGTGGTCCAAGGGCTAATTGAAGAAGGAAAGTTGGAACGCCCCCGCGGTCCCAACACAGTCGAAAATCCATTCCTCAGAAATGATATGGTGAACATGGTAGCATTCGATATGGATGAGTCCTCTGTAATCTCTCAAGCCCATAAAAAATGCCATTGAAGAACTGGGTTACCCTTTCCGGACCCGCAACCATCAAAGAAGAATTGGTCGAGAAGCTTGGACTAACCCCTCGTCTCTTAGAGTCTAGCTTCGAAAAACACCTAGATTTTGTCGTATTTAAGTTTAAGTCTCTCGAGTCGTTTGACGGCCTTACACCTAAATATTATGCGTTTGTAGCAAAAACTGTGTTTCCTTATGCTCTGAATAATAAATTCGACCTTTATGAGTATCCCCTCATTGCCACTTTAACAAATGATAAATTAACTAACAAATCAAAAATAGTTAATAATGATTCACTTGATAAAGACGCAGACACATTAAATGAACAATACATTAAATAAATATTTAAGCATGTTGTCAAACGAGAGGAAAATCGGGCCCAACTGCCAAGGAGGTTTTGACCAAAGTGAATTTGGAAATTGCTGAAGAGCCTACAGAGACGCAAATCGAAGAATTCTCCGTCGATACTTCGCCTAAAGAATATCGAGTCTTCTCCTCCCCCATACACTCTAAAAAAAATAATACAAAAATCATACAGTCAAACCTCGTAGGTTCTAGTACTTTTTTCGTTCAATCAAGTCCTCCTCGGACATTGTAGTTAAGTCTTTAATTACATGAGTTTTCTTTCTTTTAAGGAAAAGAGTGGCTATCACGCACAAAGCAAACACGTCCCAGGAGACTTCACTCCCGCCGTCGCTCATGAATCTATCAAAGCTGTTTCAGCCCCCAACTGCTCAGAAAACCTGCCAAAGCTGCCTCAGCCTCCATATAACACAAACATTTCAAGCTAATGCGACATGCACAAAACATAAAAAGAGAGAAGTAGAAATAACTCTTAAGTTATCACCAAAAAAAGTAAAAATAAAATAGTTCATTACATATGAATACATTGTGCATATAAATACAAATATTTTGTTGCTCTCCACACTAACATGCACAGAAAAGAAAAAAAGAGTCCTACTCTGAGTCATCGGCACCACCACCTGGTAAGGACTCCTACATCCCGGCGCCTCCGCTAGCCACCTCGTCATCCTCGGTGAACTCGGCACCTTCCTCGACCGGATACTCCGTAAAATTTGCGGAAGTAAGACCTAAGAAGGGAAAAGAAGGCGAGCCATCCCTCCTCTCCTTGGCCAGCACCTGCGGCGTTCTCAACTTCCTCCTCACAAATGCGCCTCCTCCTACAGGTAAACACATCAAAGGTATGTCAATAAACTTCAAATGCAAGACATAGCAGTAATAAACACTACATAAAAGAAGAGTGTCACGTATCATTCACATGTTCAAAAAGTCCGTCCCTACACGACACGTTTCATTTCAAAAAAAAAATGTTCATCCCAATACGGCACACTTTATTCCAAAAAGTCCGTCCCAACAGGGCACACTTTATTTCAAAAAGTCCGTCCCAACACGGTACATTTCATTTCAAAAGTCTGGCCCAACACGGCACGTTTCATTTCAAAAAAGTTCGTCCCAAAACGGCACATTTCATTTCAAAAGGTCCGTCCCAACACAACATGTTTCTTTTCTAAAAATTCCCACCCCAATTCTAAAAAAAAAATTATACGCACTTTGGCAACTATAAACAAAGTTTCATACATGATTCATAAAATACACCATTAGTCACACTTAGGTATAGACGCCTTCAAACAGTCACATTTAGGTATAGACGCCTTCAAACAGTCAATCTTGGGTACAGACGCTTTCTAAATCATTCCCCACCGGCCAAGTCCCCTTCAAATGTCCCTCACACACGAACCTTGGTATGGCCCTCAAACCATACCTCGGCACTCATACATCCCTTAAACCATATTCCAATTTCTTCCTCAATCGTGGTATGGCCCTTAAACCATACCTCGACACTCATACGGCCCTTAAACCGTATTCCAATTTCTTCCTCGAATCGTGGTTTTGCCCTTAAACCATACCTCGACACTCATACGGCCCTTAAACCGTATTCCAATTTCGTCCTTAATCGTGGTATGACCCTTAAACCATACCTCGACACTCATACGGCCCTTAAACAGTATTCCAATTTCTTCCTCGAATCGTGGTATGGCCCTTAAACCATACCTCGGCACTCATACGGCCCTTAAACCGTATTTCAATTTCTTCCTCAAATCGTGGTATGGCCCTTAAACCATACCTCGACACTCATACGGCCCCTTAAACCGTATTTCAATTTCTTCCTCGAATCGTAGTATGACCCTTAAACCATACCTCGACACTCATACGACCCTTAAACAGTATTCCAATTTCTTCCTCGAATCGTGGTATGGCCCTTAAACCATACCTCGGCACTCATACGGCCCTTAAATCGTATTTCAATTTCTTCCTCGAATCGTGGTATGACCCTTAAACCATACCTCGGCACTCATACGTCCCTTAAACCGTATTCCAATTTCTTCCTCGAATCGTGGTAGGGCCCTTAAATCATACCTCGGCCTTCATACGGTCCTTTAACCGTATTCCAATTTCTTCCTCGAATCGTGGTATGGCCCTTAAACCAAACCTTGGCACTCATACGACCCTTAAACCGTATTCCAATTTCTTCCTCAAATCGTGGTATGGCCCTTAAACCATACCTCGGCACTCATACAACCCTTAAACCTGTGAATGTGGTGCCCAAATTTTTGTTGGATTCACGCGAGTTTGAAGACATCCGGTTTAATTTGAAAAACGGAGTCGCCACGCCATTTTGATTTCCTCAAAACTTTGAAAAAAGGATTTTTATGGGTTCGGAGGTTAAGTAACCCCTTAGGAAGAACGTTTGGCGTTCACCCAAGGTGCCTTGCCAGAGCAAGTCTCCCATGATTTCATTAATTGTGCTTGCTTGCATGCTTTCTTGTGTGCATGTGTTTGAGAATAAAAGGGGGGAATGTCCCAAGTTATCTTCCGGACGTACAAACCATTTGTTGGTTGTCGCTCGGGATTCCTTGGAATTTGTGTGTTCAGGATTATGATCCCGTCCTCATCTTGTGACTTGTGATCATCGCATTTTAACCTCGGGACTTGCGTGATCGAGAGAATGACTCTCTTTATAGTCAAAGATGAGGTTCTTTAGAAAAGGAAGGTCCTTAGCCCATCAATCCTACGCTTTAAGACGGTCGAGCTCATATAGATGCTTCTTACTCGTCTTAAGTGATAATTGGAGATATAGGGTTCAAGGTGGTCCCTTTCTAAAGAAGTCGTGGAACCTTTAATGGAAGGAACGATGTAAAGATAAGACCTTTACACCGGTCCGTTCCAAGGTTGCTAATGGGGGAAAGGGGGAAATGCATGTAAAAATGACACTTTAGTGAAAAGATGACATTTTTGGGTTGCAAATGATGCTTTTTGGTTTCAAGAAGTGATCTTTATGGTTTGAAGAAATGATTTTGTGCAAAGAATGCATTTTTATGTTGGAAAATAGCATTTAATGTACAAGTGATGCATGAAAATGGCAAAGAATGGTTTTTTAATGCAAAGTATGCATTTTTAAGTATGAAAATGAGTTTTTGGGTGCAAAGAATGCATCTTTAATGTGAAAAGGGATTTTGAATGCAAAGGATGCAATTTTTAGTGCAAAAGGAATGATTTTAATGCATGAAAATGGGCTTTAGGTGCAAAGGATGCACCTTTATGTATGAAAATGGTATTTTAATGAAAAGATGTCATTTTATGTACATAGATACTATCTAAATTTCGAATAGACATAAGATTATAGCATTATGGGGGTTAACATCAGACATTACGGCTTGAAAAGATGAGGAATCGCAACCGGCCTAATTATGTCGCGTGACATAGCCGCTTTATGTCGCGTGACATAACAAGCCATTTTGCGAAGTTTAAACAAATGAGATTTGCGAGAGGTAACAAGGCACCAAAATGGTCAAGTTACTTCACAAACAAATCTCAGAGAGCATGTTTATCAATAATGAACACTTCAAGAGGGTGTGGATATGAGGGATCCACACTCATCTTGAGTGTTCATGCAAAACCAAGTCAAACCGTGGGCTTTTACATGAAATGTGATGAAATCAGATGTGGATCTGGGCAATATAACACTAAAGTATGCAACTTTAATCAGAATACTACATTATCAACACTTTTAGCATAGAGATTTCGCATTCAAAGGAAGATAGAGAGTGGAAAAGGGTAGAAAATCGTTACCCTTGAAGACCACGACTCCCTATATCATGTTAGATATAGGAGCCTTCAACAGCAACTCCCGGGGACTGAGTTCAAGCCTTGGCTCCTTGAGAATCCTTGATTCTTGGTGTGTGTGAGAAGTGTGTGTATGAATTGGTTGAATGGTGGGTGATTTTTGGGAGGATTAGTGTGATTTGGGAGGTATGTGAGGAGAGAGGAGGCTTCTGGGCGTGTTTTCTATAAAGGGGGACTGAGGGGTGAAAGAGGTGTGTCTAAAATGAGAGGTGAAGGCCTCTATTTATAGGCTGCCTGCATGGGCTTGTTATGTCGCACGACATAACAAGCCATAACTGCTTTCCTTCTAGAAACATGCAAGGTGGCAACCTTCTAGAACTTTTCATGGCCTATTATGTCGCACGACATAAGTAGCCACTTCCAGATTCTTCTAGAAACATGCAAGGTGGCAAGCTTCTAGAAGTTTTTCATGGCCTATTATGTCGCACGACATAAGTAGCCACTTCCAGTCCCTTCTAGAAACATGCAAGGTGGCAGTCTTCTAGAAGGGTTTTGGAATTAAGAAAAACGTGTTTCTTAATTACCAAGCATTCCTTTCAGCCCTTAAAAGGCTTGGAACATTTCTGAAATTATTCCGGAACTGTAGGAAAGTCCGAGGAATTACCGGAAAAATTACCGGAATTGCCGGGAAAATTAACCGGAAGGCATGAGCCAGATTTGGGTACTTACAAAACCGTATTCCAATTTCTTCCTCAAATCGTGGTATGGCCCTTAAACCATAACTCGGCACTCATACGGACCTTAAACCGTATTCCAATTTCTTCCTCGAATCGTGGTATGGCCCTTAAACCATACCTCGGCACTCATACGACCCTTAAACTGTATTCCAATTTCTTCCTCGAATCGTGGTATGGCCCTTAAACTAAACCTCGGCACTCATGTGGCCTTTAAACCACATTCCAACCTTGGTATGGCCTTTAAACCATACCTCGACCCTCATGCGGACTTTAAACCGCATTCCAATCTTGGTATGACCTTTAAACCATACCTCGACCCTCATGCAACCTTTAAACTGCATTCCAACCTTGGTATGGCCCGTAAACCATACCTCGACCCTCATACGGCCCTTAAACCATATTCCAACCTTGGTATGGCCCATAAACCATACCTCAACCCTCATACGGCCCGTAAACCGTATTCTAACCTTGGTATGGTCCGTAAACCATACCTCGACCCTCATACGGCCCTTAAACCGCATTCCAACCTTGGTATGGCCCTTAAACCATTCCTCGACCCTCATACGGCCCGTAAACCATATTCCAACCTTGGTATGGCCCGTAAATCATACCTCGACCCTCATACGGCCCTTAAACTATATTCCAACCTTGGTATGGCCCGTAAACCATACCTCGACCCTCATACGACCCTTAAACCGTATCCCCAATCTTGGTATGGCCCTTAAACCATACCTCGACCCTCATATGACCCTTAAACCATATTCTAATCTTGGTATGACCCTTAAATCATACCTCGACCCTCACGAACAACGATTCACTTGATTCCCACTCACGGATACGTAGGAATTCTATCAAAGGGTCCAGCCGTCTGACCAACCTGGTCACTTATCTCTTCCCACCCGACGAGCAGTCCAGATCGGGATTCTTATTTTTATCGACGACCCCACTTTCTTCGTAAGTGACGTCGCCGAGGGGCTTCTGTAAGTACCCCAATCCGGACCGCTCTCCATCCGAGCATACGGAAAATACCAAGGGTGAACTTCCGGAGGTCATAACTTCTTCATACAGACTCCGATTGAGATGTGCCATATATGGTTGGAAAGATCTCGATGAGTACTAGATTACAATGATGTCCGTACTAACCAATTTGCATGACAAATGTGTCTGTATGGACACTTATTTCAACACACCAAAATCATTGCAAAATCTCCACAAAGTCCACATTATTCCCTGAAATCCAGGAAAACCAAAAAACTGTAATTGCACAAAGGTCCGTACGAACCACTTTGCAGTCTCTTGAGGCCTATAAATAGAAGGCTCCCCCTCTGTTTTCATTCACACCTCAACCTTCTCCTATCTCCGCCCAGCCTTCAGGCACACTTCTAGGAGATTTCAGCCTCTTTTGGTCCTTCTCGAGGCCTCCCGAGCCTTCTTGAGGTGCTCCAAAGCCCTCCCGAGGCGTTCTGAAGTCCTCCGAAGTGATTTTGGTCGATCCCGGTCCGTCCCGAGGCATCCCGAGCCATTCCGAGTCAATCCCGATCCATCCCGAGCTATCTCGAGGCAATCACGGCCTCTTCTGATCCTTCGCGAGGCCTCCCGAGCCTTCTCGATGTGCTCCAAAGCCCTCCCGAGGCGCTCCGAAGTCCTCCCGAAGCGATTTTGGTCGATCCCGGTCAATCCCGATCCGTCCTAATCAACCTCCCGACATTCCAAAACCCTAGCCATCCCAAATCAAACATATTCCCCCGCGGAAGATAGACACAAACCAATATTGGTATAATCTCCTTCTGCATATTTAAATACTGCTCTAATTTCAATCTTTAAATACTTTACTGCTGTATATTTACTGCTTATAATGTAGTCTACATTTACTATTTACACAGACCCAAACCGTACAAATGATCCCACAAGACCTTCCATTGCACTATGGAGGTCCGACGGTGATAGCGGGTTGTTACTATTCCAGCACTGTCTTTTTTCAATTATTTAATTAATGCATTTTATTTAAAAGCACACACACACACAACATTTAGAGAAATAAGGGTATCGAAAGACTCGTGTATACGAGGCAACTCGGGTGAGCTCAAATATCTCTTCCCGAGGCGTAACCTGACATCTGAACTCAAAAATCTCATCACACAACAAAAACAAAACAAAACTGCCGTTTCTTAGTGTTTTGGGCATAATCAAAATGACGTGGCGACTCTACGAAAAGCAGCAATGGCCCACCCGGCTTCGAGATGCCATCCGTGCACCGGATCGGGTAATTTCACACGCGGCTTCACGGGTGTCGATGTTGGAGATATTGTACGCGTTGGCGTAAATGGACCCCGATGTGGCCGGTGAGCTGGGGGTGGTGAAATTGATAACCTCGGGCTGCTGAACCCTTGGTTGCTTGTCCTTGCGAGCACCCTCTGCCTCGGGCTGGCTTCTCTTTCTCCTCCGATCATTATTTTCTGGAGAAGGGGCATGATTGTTAGCAGGTGCACGGTCACAGGTTGATTGAGCCCACGATGGAAGATCTTTAGATTTGGGGACTCCGCGGGCAGAGGCCAGAAGGCTCCCCGATGATTTATCAACCACGGGCAGCACTACCCCCGGAGCAGCAGTCTTCTTCAAGGCATCTTGCCTTGCCTTACTTTCCTTGGCTAATTGGCGCGCTCTGGCTGCCTTGAGTTCAACTTTGGAGAGCCTGGGGGCCATTGAAGGATCTGCTGGATCTGCGTCAAAGAAAAAAGGAAGAAGTAGTTAGACCGCAGCTCAAAGAAAAAATCAAAAGCAGAAATAAGCAAGTTTAAAGTCAATTCATAAAGGCAAAAGCAAGAGTCCGATCCAAGCAGGAGGTTCGCAAACCGCGCCCATCATGCAGGTCTCACACCTAGACTCAAAATCAAAAAGCTCATGGACCCTCCAGTCTGGATCGCGGAGTAGGGGCTCCATAGCAACCCTAGAGGCATAGAAGCTACCTTCCCTTGGAGGTGCCACCCCTGCGAAGATAAGCAATGGTTCGCTATCTATGATCGCGCTCACGTCAAATACGGGGCTATATCTCTCAGAAACAAACTGGGCTAAGTATTTAGCTATGGCAATTTGGAGGCCCTCAGATTCGGATGGACTGGGGTATGAACTGGCGGACACCTTAATAGGATCAGAACCCTCCGGTCTTGGGAAGCTCCATCCGAATCTGCTCTCAATCACCAAAATGTTCTTCTGGTTCCACTGGTCAAATTTATTAGAAGGAGGAGAGAAAGTACGGGCATAGATATTTTTGGTTTTCAGGCCAAGGTTGCCATTGGTTATTTGATTGGAATAGTAGGCATAAAGCCCAGAAATGGAAGGTTCGTAGCCAAGAACCGTACAAACCACAATAAATGAGACGAGGGCTCGAAGTGTTTGGGGTTAGATAAATAGGGAGACATCTGTTGAAATCTAGGAATTGGATGATGAAGGGGTCCAAGGGAAGCCTAAGGCCGTTTTCAAACTGGACCTCGTAGAAGATGAATGCTTTATTATCCCCGCGAACATCGGCCATGGTCTCTGGCCGCAACTTCCCCTTATACTCCACCTCCTGCAACCCGCAGACATAGAAAGAATTTGGGTCAACGCCAAAAGTGGTAAATAGCTCCTCCTCCACGGCTAGGAAGGAACCTCCTTTCTTTTTCCTCTGTCCTCGACGAGAAGTAGAGGCACCAACTTGGCTCTTGCCACGAACAGCAGCGGTCTGCTCATGACCTTCGGTAAAGGCATTGACGATCTCAACTGCCCGCTGCGATGTTCTCACCGCCATGATATATAAGGTTTCGCCGTCATCAACCTCTGTCTCCGAGCTATCAGACGAGCCAAAGAGATAAGAAGTTGACTCCGAAGATGACTCCACTACCCCTCCAGTTTCCACCACGTCCATGTCAGTAGGCTCATCATCACTACTCCCCAGGTTCACCACCGTTCAAGGTTGGGCCTCTATCTGGGCGGAAGGATTAACTTCGGTCAAGGGTTCCACCATCAGGGGCAAGTTCAAATCCACCTCGGGCTCAACAGTGGCAACAGGGGCCACAGTTACCTCGGTCTCATCCATTAAGTCAACATTTTCCCAATCATTCACAGTCCGGGCCATGGGATCTATTCGGGATCTCCTCACCAGCTCTATGGCGCTCGACGCTTAGTGGTTTTCGCGGGGAAACCTGCACAACACTCCCATGACAAAATTTATCAAACGGCCATGGTCACCCAAAACCAACATATCACCGGACAAGTACATCCTCTTCTTGGCTTCCCACAACCGGGGTGGGACCCAATTTCCCCAATCATACCTAATTAAGAAATACTCGAAAGCCTCAAGGGATAACTTAACCCAAGAGGTAGCAACCTTCCGATAAAATCTACCGGACTTCTTGTCAACGGCGAAGGTATCAGGGGTGGTGCCATCACCTAACTCTACAGGTCGATCCATCCTATAAGTCATTGTTAAGACAGAAGGGACAAAGAGATAATAAGGAAGGAAGGGGAAACGCTTACAGAAGAAGATTGCACGAAGGAATGCTTAAGGAAGCTGAGCAAATTTTCTCTCTTTAAATGCAGTTTCAAGCCTTGAGGGTGATAAAAGAGTGAGAAAGAAGAAGGGTTTGATATTTATATGCCAAGCAATACGGGTCAACCCGTATTAATGAGCCCATAAACCATATTCTCTCGAATCATGAACCGGCAAAAAACTTATAATTTTGAAATTAATGGCAGTTGGCATTTATGCCGCCCTTTGGAATTCGAGAAACGTCACCTCCGTACCTGACATGCGCTGGCGCTTCGATAGTCAAAGGAACCCACACAAAACTTATCCGGGAAACAGCCCAAGGCTTCCACCAACTTCTACCAAACTCCCCTCACGTGTTCGTCATGTGCGACACAACAAGGGAGTCTAAACAAAGCCAGTGAAAAAACACAACACTGGTGCCCGCGAAGTTAGTCAGACCGTAGACCGAGCTACATATAAAGCTCATCGCTCAAACCATAAATGATTCCTCACTTGAAGCTAGGGGCCACTGATGAGCCTGGACCTTTCAGAATAGGCATACATCTCGATTTGGTCCAAAGGCCAATTATAACGTGGCATCCCTAGAGACCGCGATCACCAAGACTGCGATCACCAAGAGCGCGATCACCAAGACCGCGCCAACCATGACCGTGCTTATCCAAGATCGCGTTGACCATGTTGATCGCGATCTCATACCAGACTCACGATTTTCTCACCAGACTTCCGGTTAAAGTCAAGGCTAGTAAGACAAGGATGCGTACCTACTTTGACATCAAGGACAGACCTGTCACTATCATATTAAATGGTGGCTCAGACGCCTATCATGCGCGTAATGCGCAACACCAACTGTCGCCTGCTTCCCATATCCTCGTCCAATCAGAGACATCCCTTTATATTAATCATCACTTTACTGTACGAGCCAAACATGTGCGGACACGTGTCATGGGTCAAAAGGCAAATATCTTATCCAGGGCTGACGTCACCAACGACCCCCACATAATATAAATACTATCACTTGTCCCCATGGACAAGGTAAGTGTGAAGTCACTATTGTAAGCCAAATTATCTAAACACTAGCACACAACTCACTAACACATTATAAATCTTATTCTCAGTTACTAAACCCTTGGAGATCTTACTCTTACAACCGAGGGCATGAGTCGAATTAAACTCCGGCTTGATATATAACGATGCTTCTTATCTTTGTATTTTTTTAGGTATAATCATCACATACAACAAGCCAAATATGCCTAAATAGTGAGACCTCAAAAGTTGGGGCATAATCAGATCCTAATTTCCTATAGTTTTAACAAAAATTAGACCAATTCTAAGCGTAAACACCTTTTTTTTTTTTTTTTTGATTACTCAGTTGAAAGCCGTTAATCACGGACCACTGCAAGTACCGCCCCGTATGCCGGCGGAGGTAAATCGCGGATGTGCCATATCTACGCAGCCTAGGGGTGGCAAAGACCGCCTTATACTCAGCCCGAGTCCTCCTACAAGACAATTATTCTTCCACAACACCAATGAATTGGCTGCTCCACATCACCAAACGGCTGCTCCACAACACCAATAGATTGGCTGCTCCACATCACCAAGAAACTGTCAAGATTTGAACTCCTCACACTCACACTGAGGGTACAAGTCCAAGAATGCCGCCTTCCTTAACCGCACTGACAAGGCTCCGGAGAATTTCAAGCGCTCCGAAACCCAAGCGAAATAATTAAACCACGCGATTTCTTAATCGAACCGACGACCTCCCTACGAAAAAAGTCACCCAAAATACCATTAGGCCAAGAGACCATTGGTGCGTAAACACCTTTTTTTATTAGACGGAGGGAGTACATATGTCTATGTCAGTTTCCATATTTTATTAGCCCTACCGTGGTCCATGACAAAAGACACAGAGAAATCATCCACCATGGTCCATTTTGTCCTTGCATGCGATTATGCAATGCCAGTTTGTCACATAAAGGCATGGAAGGACAAAATGGTAATTTATTCCACAATGCCCAGATTTGAAGCAAACGTTATCTTCACTCAAAAAACCCACCAAACAAAACATACTTTCGTTTCGTTCAACTAACTGAGTGAGAAATGAAATTTCAATAAGCCTGGTTGGTGATAGTGATATTAACACAAGAAGAAAATGGCTCTCAAAGCTTTTTCCATCTTCTTGTTCATCTCCATAAACTTACCTCTTTCTTATTCCATTGATGATTTCAACTTCCCAGCAGTTTTCAACTTCGGTGATTCGAATTCCGATACTGGCGACCTCGTGGTTGGCGGATTTGGCGAGCCTTTGGTCCCGCCGAATGGCCATGCTTACTTCAAGAACCCGTCTGGGAGATTCTGCGATGGCCGTCTTATCATTGATTTCTTAAGTAAGTTCTATACCATGTTATGAATATAAACTTTGAGCTGCAGATTCCCCTGTTTCTCCTCAAGTTAATATGCAGAGTCTAGGTTTTCTACTCTATGATTGATATGTTGATTATGTAAGGGTAGTTTTGGAAGTATGATATCTGAAATCTAATTTGAACACATTTTGGTCATGCATTTCCTGTTTTCACCTTTTCTAAGAACAAAACACACTTACTATTGGGCAGGGGATTAAAAAAAAAGGTTAGTATGTAGGTGGTGCGAGTATAACGTGAGGTAGGAAATAGAAAGTGAGGTAGAAAATAGTAATTGAATAGTTGTCGTGAGTATGGCAGGTGGTTCCATTGAATAAAAAATATTATAACATTTCTAATTTTTTGAAGTGTAGTTTATAGAGGGACGCCATATATGGCAAATTGTGTAGTTTGTAGCGGGATGAAGAGCGTGTACTCCTAAAGATCTCTCTATATAATTATGAGTTTAAGTGTAAACATGAACATTACGATTGACAATAGACCCGACAATATTACCCAAGAACCCGCCAACCCACCCAATTAAACCTATTAATTACTCGGCCCAATAAAATAAAAAGGTTTAAACAGGTCACCCATTTAAACCCAATCAAATTTGCGGATTAAAAAAAGTTAAACCCCACAATTTGTTTAATTTTCAGACCTGGCAATATTGTTTCCTCTTATATAGGCGTCGATTAGTAGCAGCACCACCAGACTAGTTTCCTCCTATGATTGATGTTTGTTTTAAAATAGAGGAGAGAATAGGAAAGGGAAGAGAGGACAGTGGGTAAGGATTAAGGAAGTTGAAGTGGACTTTTTGTTTTATTAGCTGTTAACCATTTATTTATTTTCTATTCATTCGTATCTATTTTGACTACTATGAAATGTTTTTTTTTTTAATCAAATGGTGTACCTTTTTACTTTTTAGAAGTACTTACATTTCATATACTCCCTCAGTCATTTAAATAAAAATAAAAAATTACACCCTCCGTCCACAATAAATTACTTTCTTCGTTCTAAAATGATAAAAAAAATCAAATTCGCTTTTGCGTAAGATTAAGAGTAAATTTTAAAAATTTTGATCATTTATTTTGTAATAGAAGTAGCACTAAAATTATTGAATACCAGGGAATTAAGAAATAATATAGTGGCGTGGGTATAAAAAGTAAAGTAGAAAAAAGAAAATTGAATAGAAAATTATAAGTGAACTGTTTTTGTGAGGGTGTCAAATGAATTTCACTAATATTTTGGATAATGAAACTGGGTATTCCATTCTTGTGTTTTGTTTTTTTATATTAATATTTAATTGATATATTCAGTTGTGTTGTAACTAAATGAGGTGAGGGCATTTTGGTAATTTAAAAGAGTATATTATTTAATATTTCTTTAAGTTTGCAGTTTTTTTTTTTAATTAGAGACTATAACAAATTTTGTATTTAAAAGAAAAAAAAAGATATTTTTTGATAATTTAGTGCATTTTACATTTAAAATAATACTACTGTATACACATACTTCTAGTTTTTGGGCTTGTTGAGAGGTCCAAGTTATAATTTTTAACTTAACAGGCCGACACAACACAATGTTAGATGAAACAAGGCATACGCATACAGCGACGGGAAAAAACAAAAGGCAACATGTTTATCGGGTTGACTTGTTTCAATCCGCCTAATTTAACCCGTATGTTAAATGGGTTGAGACGAGTTGTATTCGTGTCAACCCGTTACCCGCTTCAACTCGTGACTCGTATTAACTCGCCTCGACCCAACCCAACCCAACTTAATTGCCGGGTCTAATTGACAAGGAGAATTAAGTAATGTAACCAAGAAATGTACATTTATTTAGGGACCCTTTTTTCCTTCCAAAAATGGACATTCACTAAGGAAGGACGGAGTAATTCAATGCTATTTAAGCTTCTATAGAAATGAACTTTTAGGTTGATATATTGCAGTGGATGCAATGGACCTGCCATTTCTGAACGCGTATTTGGATGCTCTGGGTGCACCAAGTTTCAGAAAAGGGTGCAATTTCGCGGCTGCAGGGTCTACTATTCATCCTGCAACTGCATATGCAGTTAGTCCCTTCTCGTTCGGGATTCAGGTGTCTCAGTTTTTCAGATTCAAAGCTCGTGCTCAGCAACTCCTATCCAAATGTATGTATTCACATCTGTAAAATGAAGCTTTTCATTTTTCACATCTCATCTAATTTCCTTTTTCCAGCCAAAAAGTTGTACAAGTATCTCCCGGACAAAGGCCATTTTGGGAAGGCGCTTTACATGTTTGATATAGGACAGAATGATCTTGCTGGTGCCTTCTATTCGAAGTCGTTTGATCAAGTTGTTGCTTCTATCCCATCAAGTTTGTATGAATTCGAAGCTGGAATCAAGGTTAGTTTGGTTAAACAAATACTCCCTACGTCTCAAATGGATGTCCAA
Organism: Adenophora triphylla var. japonica; assembly: GCA_022495995.1. Taxonomy (NCBI): domain Eukaryota; kingdom Viridiplantae; phylum Streptophyta; class Magnoliopsida; order Asterales; family Campanulaceae; genus Adenophora; species Adenophora triphylla. The sequence continues at coordinate 44,973 of JAFEMH010006053.1, forward strand.
TATGTCCAAGTTTACTCTCGATCAAGAGCGAATTTGAAATGTTTTTGGACATTCATTTTAGGACGGATGGAGTACCACGAGACAAAATTTCATCACTCCCTCCTCCCCCCCATACCAGGTTTTGGTTTCGGCTCACTTTCCCTCTTTAATCAATTTTATGCAAGTTAAATGACTATCTTACCACTATCTTACTCCTAGCGTAAAGTTCAAATTATATTAAAGATTTAGGGTAAAAGAGTCGTTTAGCATGCATTAAATTGACATATATAGGGGAAAGTGAGATGAAACCAGATGTTCGAGGGGCAGTGAGACTTGTCCATATCTCAGAGGTTTTGACAGTGGAATATGGAATTAACCCTCAGAACCGCCTCTGTATTCTTACTTTGTTTCTTCTTTTGTTACCAGAAATTATATGAACAAGGGGGGCGGAATTTCTGGGTACATAACACAGGTCCTCTAGGTTGCTTAACGCAGAATGTTGTGAAATTCGGAACTGATCCTTCGAAGCTTGATGAACTCGGATGTGTAAGCGGACATAATAAAGCTGCAAAGATTTTCAACCTGCAACTTCATGCACTCTGTGGAAAACTGCGGGCGAAGTATTCTGACGCAAATATTACCTACATTGACATCTTCACAATAAAATCGAATCTCATTGCAAATTACTCTAGATATGGTAAGTATCTCAGACCTCAACAAGATTTTCATTTATGTTTTTCAAATTCGCAAATATTACCTACATTGACATCTTCACAATAATAACGTGTTACATTTTATTGACTTGAGATAACATTTATATTAACATGAGTTACATCATATAATAGCATGAATTAAATCATATAATAGGGTTTGTCGAACTCCCTGTATATGCCCAAATTCGTCGATCTACTAGGATTTGACCAAATTTTCTTGAGCTTTTTGTGTCAGAATCATTAGGCTAATGGAATGACTATCTAATTATTGAGTTTGATAAATCCTTGAAAACTTGCAGGATTTGAGCAGCCAATTATGGCTTGTTGTGGATACGGAGGTCCACCGCTGAACTACAACAGCCAAGTAGCGTGTGGTCAGACTAAGATCTTGAATGGTAGCTCGGCCACAGCTACTGCGTGTAGTGATAGTAGTGAGTATGTGAATTGGGACGGAATACATTACACGGAGGCTGCAAATCAGTACATCGCGTCACAAATACTTACTGGGAAGTATTCGGATCCTCCATTTTCGGATAAGATGCCGTTTCTTTTCAAGCTCAAGTTTTGAAGGCACCATTTTTGGTAGAAGCTGTCATATTCTTGAATTTTTAGAATGGATTCTTCTGTCTCAATTGTGTTAATTATACACATTTTGTTCCTCAAGAATATGCATGCCTTGTTTAAAGTCTTCACTTTTAAATTTTGGGTAAAGAAACATTTTCATTTGTATTTTCTATATTGCACCAAAACATTCTTTGTATTGCCAGAAATGCCCTCACCCTTTTAATATTTCACCAGAATGTCACTAGTCACTCAATCCATAAGGTCAACTTTCTGTATAACTATTGATCCTGAAGGTTTTAAATGACTTAATGTACTAAATGCTACTTAAAGGGGAAGCTAACGAAGCTAATAAAGACAGTAATTTGGATAATTAATGCCCAGAACTTATACGTAAAATACAAGAATCTGTTTTAGTACCTCTGATTGCTTGCTTCCCATGAAACAATCGTTCCACATGATCATTTGTACAGCCTCTTTTATACATTTTTGAGGGCTAGAATGACTTATCTGAAATGGAAATATACATGGAACGGGAAACTCACTTTCTGGAGACATACGCGTAGTATTGTGCCATAGGAACAACAAAAGCAATGACTAATAACCCTCCAACTACAAGGGTGAATTGTCCACGCTTCTCCTCTGTCTCCTCCTTAGTTTTGAAGTTTGATTCTCGTTTGTTTTCCTTGGCCCGTGGACCTCCGGGATCAGGAAGGCCATCAATGGCAGCAACTAGCCGTTTGGCGCTGCTGTAAATTGCTTCGTTGTACTTTTCATCGGTCGCCAAGACTGCAATTTGATAGCATTGAAATGCATCCTCATCATACTCATACTCGGTTGAAAATAAATAATAAAAAAACTTTCCTCCTAATATCGTCTTACTTGTTATATATATCAATGATGGAATTATTTATTTTGTGATTACTAAAGCAGATAATAGAAACTTCAAGCATTTTCATTAGTACAATATAAATTACACCCTCCGTTCGTGAATAAATGTCCAAATTTCATTCGGGGGACATTCTGAAAATGTTTACTTTTTATGCAATTAAATAGCAAAAATGCATAAATATTCTTGTTATCAACTTTCTTAACATTTAGTTATGCAAGTATAACATGACCAGTGAAAATACAATAATTGGTAAAAAGCATTTAGGGACAAAGTTTTCTACAAAAGGACATTCATTTTGGGACAAACATTTCTTAAAAATGGACATCATTTAGGGGTGGAGCGAGTAATATTCTTCAGAATCCATCTAATTAACAAAATTAATGAAATGGGACAGCCTTTTGGGACAGAAAGAGTATAGGAGTATACAAAAGCGGGTAGAACATCCACGTGATGAATTTAGAGACAAAAGATATACTCCCTCTGTCCCAAATTGAATGACATATTTTGTCCCAAAGTGAATGATCTTTTGAAACTTTTCCTTAAAAAAACTTGTCCTTAAATGATTTATTTTCCAATTTTTTCGAAAGTTCATTATATTCATGCAAAACTAAAAGTTTGAAAGTGAATATCAAGAATGTTTATGATTATTTCTATTAAAATCAACCTTTTCAAAATGATACTTAAATTCAAAATGGTCATTCATTTTTGGAAGGAAGGAGTATCACATATAAAAGAAAGAAATGTACACTTACCAGGAATGTTTTCTGATGTAGTGGCATCAAGAACGGTATCACCAACAGCCTTAATAAAATCAGGGCCTCCAGTGATTGCCCCTTCTTTTTGACTGGTAACAAGCACTACAATTCCCTTGTTGCTTCCTTCTTCAACAGTTGGATACCAACGCTCCAATACTTGGTCCGCATACTCAAATGCGTCAGCTTTGCTCTATGGCCAAAGATCATTGACTAGTTAGATTGATAGTCTTTTTAACAAACAAACGGACTAGCATTCTTGAATTTAAAATGATATCTACACTCTTTAAGAATCTGTCAGCTCAAACAAACTTTCAACCTAAGTTTAGAATTCTTTACCTATTTGAATTAGGGACGGAAATTGGCAAACCAAAAGCTTCAACAAGCTACTCATGATCAAGGTTAACACATAACCTTTTCCCCAAACTGACATGAATCATCAATTGTTCCCAAAAATCCCGAAGAGAAAATAGAGTAAGGAAGTCTTTAATGCTTAAAAGTACTAATAAACCATTGCTTCCATAAGAAAAATTATAGACCAAAATAACTAGCTTAAGCAGCCCTCAGATTCTCTAGCAGCTGATTGACTGCTATTTGAATCAACACACAATTGGGAACTGGAACAAGAATCTTATAAATCAAAAAGGGTTGTGCAAATATACACATTGTGCGATATTAACGCCAAAAAGCATTGTTTCGATACTAGGATTCGTATAGAGCAGAACATAAGCAATATCATGACAATATAACAAACACTTGGAGAGCAGAGTACTAAACTTACAGTGAGCTTACGAACAGTGATGAAATTAATGTGAATGTTCTTTCTAGACTCCAAATCCGACAACAATCTCTTCAAGTCAGATCGTGTGACCCTACTAAGCACACCAGCATCATCAACAACGTATGAATCTTTCGGTGGACCGTCATTCAGAACATTAAATTCAGAAGCTAAAGCAGAAGGTAAAATGGGGGTAAAGTTGAGTGCTAGAGAGATGGCTAGAGCAGCTAATCCATGGTGGACATGAGAAAACCAAGTGGGTGTTGAAAAAGATTGTGGAAGAGGGGAAAAGGGTTGGTTTTTGAAGGAACAAGAAATGGGTTTTGTGAATGGGAGTGAATTTGATCTGGGTTGTTGGAAGGATGGGGAAATTAGGGTTTTAGATGATGAAATTTTGGGGTTGAATTGGGGAAGGAAAGAATTGGGAGCAAGAATTGTTTCCATCATGGAGATGACAAGTTGACAACCTAATGCTGTTTGGGAATGAATTGATCAAAGATGGTATTTTTTGTTGTTTTGGTTTATGGTTTTTGGGTGGTTTGGATATTGTTGTTTTGGATTGGTTGTTGAGTTTGATTTTGTGGATAACGTCTAGTAGCCATGGAAATCATTGAGGGCATTTTCGTCCATCTAGTTAATTTTCCTTCATGTAGGGGTTAAATGTAACTATGGTTTGATCAAATTCTAATGTCAGCCCTACTTGTTTATACATGACACATCCACCCTTTTGCTTTATAAATTAGTTAAGTTTACATGTTTAGCTCGTTTTTATAAGGAATTAGCATCAAAAAGTACACATATTTATGTTCTTTATGCCACAAACAATAATAATAAATTACACAGTCATCCAGGGGCGGAGCCAGGGGGGGCACTTGCCCCCCCCCTAGCGGCGAAAGTGCAGTGGAATTTTTTTTTTTGCCCCCCCCCCATATTTTTTTGTTATATATAATTAACTTCAAGATTAACACCAGTGAGTGGTGCGGTTCAGCGGTAGAAGGGGTGAAGTTAAAGTCTTTGGTGTTTCCTTTCAAATCCATGTTTGAGCCCTGCTACCTACATTTTCAATTAATTTTATTTGTCCTCCATCTTTGCTATTCTCTCTCTCTCTCAATTTCTTTCTCTTAACAGTTTTGTTTTTCTCTTTCTCCTAATTTTCTCACATTTTTTCAATCTTAATTAATTAGTTAGATTTTTCCCATTTTTTTTTGTTTTTGGTCTTTCTTCCTATTATCCCAAGTTTAATTAGCAAATTTGAATTTCTTTTTTGTACGAGTAATATATTTTAATAAATTGTTTGCGTTAAATACTTCAACATTATTTCAATCGTTCTTTGAATTACTTACTTTTATCATTTTTGTTAACTTTCTTAATTCTTTACATTTTTAACTAAAATACATTGTATTTCATGAATCCGACCCATTTTTTACTTGTCCGACCCGAATTTTTTTTTTCGGGGGCGCTGCTCCCGAACCCCCGTGTAATCTTGCCCCCCCCCTCGGCCAAATCCTGGCTCCGCCCCTGCAGTCATCTCCACCAACAAATTGATAAATGCACACAATTATTCTATGCAGCAACCCTACAGACAGACATGCGTGCAAAAATATATCTTAAGTGTATTGTCAATTTGAAAAGATGTTACTCACATTGTGAGACCTTGACATAAACAAATACAATATCAACATTTGTGATGTGTACTTTTAAAGAAACTCTTTTATTTATATTGAGACAATGTCTAATTATAAATTTGATTTAGTTTCACAACATATAACTAATATCACATTCAAATTATTGGGCTTCTTATTTTGGCTTGTTTCAGTGACTTTGATATTATATCAAGGGAATCACTAATCAGGATGAGGTTAATATAGGTGATGATAATGTATATTTAGATCAAAATGTGATTGTTGACCATATACCGAGAATGGAAGTATCTAGCCAAATTTATTGATGGTTATCGACATGACTCTACGTTGGTCAACAGACAACCAAGGTGGATTGATGAGACTCTTTAACTTTTCGAGAGAGAGAGAGAGAGAGAGAGAGAGAGAGAGAGAGAGAGAGAGAGAGAGAGAGAGAGAGAGAGAGAGAGAGATTACCATTTGCATTCTAACATAAAGTAACCGGGGGAGTGGCAATAGAAGATGGCAGAACTAGAGGGGTGTCATAGAAGTTGACAGAACTAAAGGGCATAACAATGCACATTTTACCTTTGCTTTTCAGTTAGTTGAAATGACATAAACTACCCCTAACATCTTCAAATTCTCCCCAAAATCACAATTCACAAAACTATGAATGTCCCCACACATTATCCACCTTCTCCTTCTCACATGGTCATTCGGCCATGGCCAAACTTGTTCTCTCCCTCTCACTCTCCGTTAACCCTAAACCCCAAATTACAAACCCTAATCATAAACCCACCATCGCAAACCCCTCAAAAAGGCGACAATTGCTCCTCAACACTGTTTCATTATGTGGGATTTTCTCCTTTACCACCCTTTTCCAGCCCCAATTTCCATCAATTTCTTACGCGTCAGCAGAAGTTGCTTCGAATAGAAAGAGTAAGAGTTTTCTATCGGAGATTGTGAGCACCAAATCGTGGTTCCGGTACTTCGGCAATGGATTCGCCATTCGAGTACCCCCTGAGTTTCAGGATGTTATGGAGCCTGAGGTACATTTTCATTTTTACCCACTTTTTAATTATTACAATTTTGATCCTTACCCTTTTCCCTGATTTAAATCATGTTTCTTTTCCTCTGTTCGTAATTTGGTATGTGTTAATTAACCCTCTTTTCTTATGAAACTAAGTTTTGATAAGCATAAAATGGAAAGGCAGTCAAATACATCTCAACCAAAGACTTAAAACGAGTGAAAATGGTGAATGTGTCAGACTTGTTTTTAAGAGGGTATAGCCATGTATATTTGGTGAAATGGTCGACGAATATGACATAGTACTTGAAGTGGTCAAATGAATGGAGCGGAGAGGTCCATACATCAGAGAAAATTATATCTAATGGAGCATGAGAAACAAGAGTAGAAGTTGAAAATGGTAATTTATGACTTTTATTTATGTTGCACGCGTTACAATTTAAGGACCGGCGTGCTGAGAATGGTAAAGAAAAATGCTTTTGCAAAAAGGAAATAACAGGAGCAGCAGGATGTCCTAGATGATGGTGCCATGAGAAGAGGGTGGTGCTGACGGTGGGATGTGCTTGAACAGACGATGGAGACCATAAGTAGACTCCACGGTCAAGTGTGCCATGAAGAAGAATGTTGTTGGTCGAGCGAGCCTTAATAAGAAAAGAGGAATGTGAGAATTCAGCAATAGCATCATTATCACGACAAAACTGAGAAATAGAGAGAATGTTGCGAGAAATAAGAGGAACATGGAGAACATTATTAAAAAGAAGGGTGAAGTGAGAAGAGGGAATAGTAAATGAACCTATGTCTGAAATTGGCAACGAGGAGCCATCACCGATGATTACATCATCACTACCATCATACGGACGATGTAGAGCAAGGTTTGAAAGATCATTAGTGATGTGGTGAGTGGCGCCACTGTCGGCGAGCCAAGAGGTGGGTGGTGCCGAAGGAGGAGCACAGGATGTATTGGCTTGTGGGCGGCGGTTGTTGTTGTTGGAGTTGGTGCGAGTTGTACGGTGTGTGGGAGGAGGAAAAACAATTGTTGAATATTCTTGTTTGAACTTGTGACATTGAGAGATTACATGACCAGTAATTCGGCAAAATTGACACTTTCCTTTGAAGGTGCCGGGACTGGTGGTAGGGACATAGGAATTGGGTGTGGGTAATAACGGTGGGGAGTAGTTGTGGTTGTGGTTGCGAAAAGTTTGGTGGGAGGAAGCAGTTTGGTTGTGAGCGACATGAGCAGAGGCGGGAAAAGGGGTAGGGAGATTTTGGGTTTTCAATGTGAGTTCATGGTTTATGAGTTTTTCATGGAGACTTTCGAAGGAGATGGGGGTGTCGCGAGCTTGGATGGAGTCAATTATGGGTTTGAAGGGCTCGTAATCAAGACCTTTGAGGATTTTTGCAATAACATCCTCGGAGTCCATCGGTTTGCCAAGTAGGGCTAGTTTATCTGCGATTGTTTTGACTGAATACATGTAGTCCGAAACGGATTGGGTTGATTTTGTGAGAGAATCGAGTTGGTCTTTGAGTTGTAGGATATGACCACGAGATGGATTGGCGTAGGTGGTTTGGAGAATTGTCCAGGCTTCTTGTGATGTTTTGGCTTGGTGAACGAGGGGTGCAACGGTGGGGTCTAAGGTGCCTATAAGCGCACCCAAAATGAGGCGGTCTTGTCGACTCCAGGTTATAGCAGCCGGGTTAGGGACAGTGTTTGTAATAGCAGGTTTGGCAGGGACATCTCCAGAGGCGGACACGGCGGGTGTGGTGACAGTAATCTCATCAGCGGGTTTTGGGTGGGAACCGTCAATGAATTGAAGGAGGTCTAGTCCGAAGAGAATTGAAGTGATTTGGGAGGCCCATGTGAGATATGTGAGAGGGGTTAGAGTCTTACATTGTGAGAGGTTGACAAGGAGGATAGGATTGTTTGGCTCGGCAGGATTAGGAACAGTGAGGAAGGACATGGTGGTTGCCAGCGGGTTGGGAGGTTTGCAGCGGAGGGAGGAGGCGGGAAAGAAGAAAAAAAAAAAGGAGGGTTGTGGGTGTCTAGAGTTGGATCGTGTATGGCTCTGATACCATGAAAGAATAATGGAAAGTGTATTTTATTGATCACAAGTGATGAGTATATATAGTTGTACAGGAGATAAAAACAATGTAGGAGATAAACTATACAATGAATTAAGAAGCATTAAAAGGCCTATGTATTTACAAAGTGGATGAACTTGATCTTGAAGAGAGTTGGGGAGATGTATTTGACTGCCTTTCCATTTTATGCTTATCAAGTTTAGCCAATTGTAGTCAAGCACATGATCAACTTGCTACCTGTAATACATTTGGTATATGTTTCTAAGTTTTAAAATTTTTAAACATTGATAGAAAAATTACTAGGTAACATCTAAACTATGTAATAAGGTCCCACTTTATGCTTATATTCAGGAACGGAGCGATCAAAGCTTAAACCGAGACCAAAATAACCCTCACATGACATGCACATGACCAATTATGTTAATTTTTACCAGCCGCTGGCGTCAGGGGTAAAGTGAGACGATTTCTAACAGAAGGTACCACTCTGGAACAAAATTTGATTGAGTGTGCAAAGCGGGAGTTGGTGTATATTTGACGGGGTAAAAGTATTTTGGCCTTACTTCATTCAGAGTCAAAGGACTCAAGATCTCATTAAAATCTTTTTAAGAGGAACATTAGCACCAACGACTTGCAATTTAAACTGAAATTTTACACTATTTAATTCTTTTGTTAATGGTTTCTCATTGCTAATTCTCCAGGACTACAATGCTGGTTCGTCTCTGTATGGTGACAAGGTAAAGCCAAAAACATTCGCAGCACAGTTTGCTTCTACAGATGGGTAAGCATTTTGTCTGAGTTCTCTTTACCATTTTTTATGTAGCTTATTTTGGACATTGAAGGTTTACATCTATTGTGGTTTTATGATCCTAAGTCATTCTTGTAAAATAGATATTTTCCTATCTGAATATCTCTCTTTCCCTGTTTGAAAATTGATACAGATACGAAGTTCTAAGTGTTATGATTCGCCCATCTAATTCACTCAAGATCACATTCTTAGAGGTTTGTGTACTTAAATTTTTTTGTACTTATATTTTATCCAAGGTTTAAAAGTAGAGCCTTACAGTGTGGTTTGCTGGCTGTTCAAACTCTATTTTAGTAGAGGCAACCGATAACTATGATTGTTAAATGTATGCACTGCTTAATTAGTTTGCCACCTTTGCAATCTGCAAAAAGCCAAAAAATGAAATGGGAAAAGTAGTAATGCATCGTAGATAATGTTGTGGAATTGTGGTCTATCAGTGCAGTTCTTGCCCATACAACTTGATAATGGTGAGACACAACAATCACGCACATGAATAATATGAAAGCAATCAACAAGAAAACACACGATTTGTTAACCCAGTTCATCGCAACAACGATTACATCTGGGGGCATTATCAAGTCAGGATATCAACTAATATCACAATCTGTGGTATTACAATACTGCTCATGTTTACAATAATAAACATAGCCTCACATTATGAACACACCCTCACATACATCCTCACATATCTTGGACCATCAATGAAATGCCCCTAAGGGCACCCCACATGCCCTCAATGATCTTGGCTCTCTGTAGGTCTCACAGATTCTCTCTGGCTAACACAAATTAGCAACGACTAATTTGATCTACTACTAGGACACAATATTTTAGGTATCACTTGTATTTATAGGAACAACAAACCTAAACCCTAAAGGATTCTAATTCCTTCTCAAATAAGTAATTTGCTTCCTGTCCAAAAAAGGAATCACGTTGCCAAAAGAGTCCCACGCGCAATTAGGAAACCAATCCGCAGCAAATCTGCTCCGGCCCAAGATTACAAAGTCTGTCGTACGACAGCGTCTGTCGTCACGCGTTTTCCACCTTTTCCTCGGCCAAATCTTGCTGCTCCATTCTGGACTTCATGCGGCCTCATGATGTGGCCACATGATTTCCAGAAAACCCATGCACGCCTATTTCTTCTCTTTTTCGGTGCAACCCAATCCTCATCCTCGTCCAATGTTTGTATCCACTCCCAACAGATAATACATGTCACTTATCTCCACAGGGGTCGGGTTTGCATACATGTCACTTTCCCCCAATTGACCTTTCAGGTGGAATAAATAAATAAATAGAAACATTCATAATAAGAAATATATTTATAAAAGTATATTGGTTTTACTCTCTTCTTTCTTTCATTTTTTGATCTATTAAGTTTACTTTCAGAAATAACCCTCCCCACCTTCCACCCTCCTCTAACTCCTCTTGGTCCCCAAGTACCCACCCACCAACAATCTCTAGGGCCATGATGTAGTTGCCTTCTTGATGTCCTCTGACTGAATATTTAGTTTCTACTATTCCAAGCAGGAAAACTCTTCAACATCATCACAGATAAAGCAATTGCTCATATCGTACTTAGTCACTTGGGCAAGTGCGAGCAGTATTCTCTTGGAGTTTGAAAATTTTCATATGATGTGTAAGTTTTTATCTATTGTTTGCGCATAATTACGTTATGATTTAGCAGGCCCAAGATGTTTCCGACCTAGGCTCGCTCAAGGAAGCTGCAAAGATATTTGTTCCTGGTGCTTTAACCTCAACCTATTTCTTTTTTCTCATTATTTTTGTATTTTCTTGGAAATAATCCTCTTAAATTTCTGTCCATCTCAACCTTGCATTTCCATACTCGAAATATCTCCGAAATGACTAATCTTCAAATCCTGCTTATGGCAGGTGGATCATCTTTATATTCAGCCCGGACTATAAAAATTAAGGAAGATGAGGGTTTAAGGTAAGTATATCTTCCCATTCCCGAATCAGGCTTATTAATTCATACGCCTTTATCTAATATTACGGCTCCTGATTTTGGTGTCCCATAGAACAGGATGGTGACATATGCAGTATTTATATTTATTGTTTTGAACTTGATCATATAGCTTCTTGGTGGCTATTTAGAACGTAACTTCTGCCTTGAAAACCTTCACTTTCTGTGTGACTTACTTTGGGGGCAGAGGGAGTTGGATAGCCATAAACTTTTTGCGTGATTTATCAAGCATAATGGAGTGATGATGATATCTATGGTGAATGGTATATCCATTGAGTAGATAGGGTAGAAGTAACATTCTATTCACATCTAATGAATGAGTAGATACTTTTGGGATGTTGTTTGCATGCAAAGTTTCAGGAAAACAGGTTAAGCAATGCCTTTGCCTAAATCTTGAGACAAATTTAGTCAGTGTGAAGCAAGAGAATCGCCATTTTCAATTACTCGTTGCAAACATAAATTCAAAGATCAGCTAAAGGACAATTAACTTACTGAATTCTGAATTGTTACAGCTCCTTCAAACTCTCTAAATCCAACAAATCTCAATACTACTTGCTGATAAATTAAACGATGTATGCTTAAATCTACGGCGATGAAGATGAAATCTTAATCTACTGATTTTAGGTGATGACATTCAAAGTAAAAGGAGGTTTGAGAGTGACATGCTCTTTTTAGATAGTATAGAAATGGATTTTATCGCTGCCTCTTTATTGGTGAAAAGCAATGAATAATTCAAATTGACGGTTATTCTTAGTTATTACCACTGACTTCCTGATATTATGCTGCTCCTTTTTATCTTGTAACTTCAGGAATTATTACTTTTACGAATTTGGTAGAGATGAACAGCGTGTTGCACTAGTAGTTGCCGTTAACAGCGGAAAAGTATGTTTCCTCTTGCCATTTCCTTTTTATTTTGTTCCACTAGAATTCTGATATCTCATATACCAAAACTTTTCCCTATAAGGCTGTTCATTTCAGCTGGCTCCTAAAAATAACCCCAGTTAAATTCCGTAAATCTTTTTTATTTTTTTTATTTTGAATGTTGAGACTTGAGAGCCCCTTCATTGTTGGTGCATATTATGAATGTTGTCTCCGCCTTGTGGTTTGTAGGCAATTATTGCAGGAGCATCTGCACCAGAGTCCAGATGGGATGTGGACGGTGTGAAGCTTCGTTCGGCTGCTGTCTCATTGACTGTTTTGTAGTCCTTAGCCGAAGATTTGTTGAGCTGGTTTTTGAAAATTTCTACCCAGTACTTTCTCCGTCCCAAAATGAATGTCCAAAAAAATACAAATTTGCTCTTGATCAAGAGCAAATTTGTATTTTTTTGGACATTCATTTTGGAACAGTGGGAATAGTATTTTTCAGGACAAGGATCTCAAAGAAGGCATACGATTTTCAACTGATAGTATCAGCATTTTTTCTGCTTGCTACTGTGTGAGAAACTGCAACGGGAGCTGATGAATATACGAGGCAAGTGATCAAGTAAAGGCGGCACTTGGGTGCACATAATGCCGTTAATATTTTCGACCTTGCTATGGTGCTGCAACTCTTTGTACTCTAGTACAAATTAGCTCAAATGCAGTGTATTTTTATTTTATTTTATTTTATTTTTGTAAGCCGAAAAAAATGTAGTAAGGCAATTTTAACCTTGAACATTACTTGTATCGAAAATAAGAATTTAAAGTTTCCATTGACATTGGTGTCTTCTTCAATGGCCAAAAAAGGAGAGACCCAAATCATATGGAAATAAACAAAGACAAAAGGGTGCTCATATGCAAAAATAATAATCATGACACGTACAAATCCAAATGTTGAGGGATTTGTTAATATACTTCTTTCATTTAGAAAATGTCTAATAGCAATTTCGATCAATAATTTATACATATTTGATTCACAAAATCTTATGAAAAACCTGTTTTACAAGTGTTTAATGTAAAACGTGTTTTCAAAATACGTGGTGACATTTTTGTAAATAAGTCGATTTTTTTAAAACGTGCGGTGACATTTTTTATAAATAATCGTAACATAAAAATTCACTGACACTTTTCAATACTATAATTGACAACTGACACTTTTTAATAATATAACTGACATTATTTTTAACAGTACCATCGATAGACTATTAACATTATTATAAATAACAACTTTTCAATAATTTATACATATTTGATTATCTCTTATATTTTTCTTTATGAGTCTACTATTAACATTATTATATGAGGAGTTATTTCTGCTACTAAAAATATTTGTCCACTTAAACGTCCACCCTCTTGCACTTTCACCCTTGGAGTTTCATTTTGACGATATTTTTTCCAAAGTTTATATTTTTTTTTTAACCTATTAGCACTATCTTTCAAGATATTATTGAAAAATTCATATTAAATGCCTGACTGAAGAGATACCCGTGAGTATAAATCGATTTTTTTTCTCAAAATATTCCCTTTTAAAAAAATATAACCCAAAATAACAACCCTTTCAAACTATTGACTAAAGTGATCAATTTTTGAAACTCGCTACACGATGTATCAAGTTTATAAGTTTGTCCGTTTAAACTCGCTACACGGCGTAGCAAATTTAAATTTGCTCAATTTTATTTTAATATTTATGATATTAAAAAAAAACTAAAATTTGAATAGTCATTCTATTATAGAAGCATTTAATAATCTAAATAATAAAGTTATTTAAGGGGAATTAAGTTTTTTCTATACACATAATATTTTTTTAATATGTGTCTTAAAAAATAAAAAATAAATATTTCGGGATGGAGGAAAAAAATTATTTTGTTTTATATGTACTAGGTTTTTATAAAGTAAGAATGTCCCATAAATTCTAAAAAAGTTTCATAATGCTTCATAAGTTTTTTTACATATTGTATTATTATTTTTTGTTATTTTGTAATAATACTGAATACAATATACTCCCTCCGTCCCAGTAATTAGTTCATCCTTTTTGGCTCGACACGCAAATTAAGGGTGGAGAAAATGTTGTGAGTGTAATAGTAAAATAGGAGAGAGAATGAGTGGAGGAAATAGTAAATTTGAAAAATGTTGTGAGTGTAATAGTAAAATAGGAGAGAGAATGAGTGGGTGGAATAGTAAAGATTTTTTGCCAAAAAAGGAAAGGTGAAGCTTTAAATGGGACACCCAAAATGGCAAAAGGTGAAGTTATTAATGGGACGGAGGGAGTAATGTATAATATTGTATACTCATATAATATAATATTGATGATTACAGGTGCTGCCCATGATCGCGACCGGTGATTGGCAATCGGATTCCGATGATCGAGAATCGAATTTCGATGACCAATAAAAGTAGCAATGTGCGACGGTACTGATGATAGGACGTAATATTAAGGATGTTGTATCATAATTTATAAATAATACATATAAAATGCAAGTATGCAGTATAATATAATATTGTATAAAGCTTATAAAACATTTAAATTAATGAGTAAATTGAAAGGAAATGATTTGATTATAAAAGAAACTATGTGTAAAATTTCCTTTTATAAAATTTTGTGCTGTTAGCCCATTTCTGTTCCTCAAGTGTTAAACCCCTCTCAACGAACTAAAAACCCTTCCCCGGTTTCCTCCTTTCTTCGAGATCGAAAATGGGTTTCAGAGAACTACTGACCACTCGAAATTTATACCGAGCCTTGGAGATTCGGCACTTCTCCTACTTGTAATTCTTCTTGATTTCCCTTTCCCAATTTTTTCGAATTAGAAGATCAATATTTCAAATTCGAGATTGTGAATTTCTGTCATGTTTCACTCGGAATCTTGAAATGTATGCTAGTATAACTTATCATTTTAATTGAAGCTGATTTAATGATTTTGGATCAAACCCTTTTGACATAAGCTTGTTTGAATTTCAGGTCCGGAAGCGCAAGGAGCTATTCAAATGCAGTTGTGAATGGTAAGATTATGTAGCAGAAATACTTCTCCTTAGGTTGAGTTGTTTATCAATGTAGTAGAGTATTATATTAGAATGTGAAATGAAATCGTATTTGAATTTACTGAAACAAATACTCCCTCCGTCCCATAAAGATGTTTGAATTTGCCATTTTCGTTTGTCCCAAAAGGATATTCTCATTTTCATAATTGTTAGGTTAAAATCATTGAACCTCCGAAATCGCCAACCAAGGAAGAAGGGGGGGGGGAGAGGAGAGGATGAGAGCCAACCCAACCAAGGGGTAATGGAGTAATAATTAAACGTTATTAAAGGTTATTGATGGAAATGAATATACATTGTTAAAATGTTTGAATAGTCAAATGAATCTTTATGGGACGGAGGGAATATGTATCCTATTGCCAATTATGAAACCTGTAGAGTGATACCTGATTCCTAGTTGGCCCCACTTGCTATTGTCACCTCAACTGTTGACGGTGGCCCTTTCCCAGGATCATGAGGTTACTCATGGTACACCAATCTAAGCTGAAGAAAATAGTTATGTTTAAACATGGCCACTTAGTACCATTCTTGCACCAACATATCCATGGACTTTTCAGTTAGTGGAGACAAGTGCTTTTTGGGCCATTACTGGAGCTTTTGTTATAAACCGGTTCTCCTTCTTGGGTTGTGACATTCACTACATGCTTTCTTTTCTTGGCTATATGTATGTATCAAATTTTGGGATTGTGGCCCCAGGGTTTATGGATTCTGAACCGTAGATATCAATAACGGGTGAAATTTTACATTTTTTACGAGGCTGGTTTATGGGAAAAACTCCTTTGAACCACTACTGCTTTTTAGTCGCACCACTCTATTAATGTAGATAGATATCATGAATTTCAAAATCAACTTTTCAAATGTACCATAAAAAAATATATATACAAGATTGATATTCCTATTCCTACCATGTGACAGTGTCTGAAATAATCAGCAGAAGAAACTTCTCTTCTTTTTACAAGGGCCACAACTGCCTACCTTGCAGTCATGGAGATAGCATGGCTCTTCGATCTACGATGGTATCTTTCATAAACTTAAAACCAAAAGTAGTAGGTTATGTTGTCCCTACCTTTTCCTTGAATTAGTTTCAGTTTTAGTGGAATTGTTTCATGTTCTTTCCTACTCTCTTTTCCTTTCCCATTTACTAGTCCTTTTTGAGTTATATTTCTAATTGGTTCGCTTTGTTTCATGAGAATGTTCCTCAAATTACACATTATCTTAAATTGGATTATGTATAGGTTGCTGAATTACCAATCTTCTCGTGTGATATGAGATGCCTATCTACACAATTAAAAGCCCCTGCGCAAGGACAGAAAATGGTATTTCTTTCTCTCCATTATCTATATCCCCCCTCCCCGGGGGGAACAAACACACACATGTGTTTATTAATTTGCTGATACTTTCATTCTGTAAAATACTTGAACATTCATGTCTATGCTCTGTTTTCTTCTTTTCCCCTTCAAAAAGTTTCAAACATGATGCAGTTTCATGAAAATAATAGTATAGTTATTCTGCGGGTACTATTGGGCACATTGAATTGATTATAACTCCCTTGACATTGATGAAGGCAGTACTCTGTGTAGTCGCTGTTATATAGCATAATTTAGCGAGAAAAAAGTGATATAGGACTGTGCCTAGCTACATATACCTCTTGCAGGCATCAAGTGTAATTGATGCTCAAGCACATAGTGAAGTAGTGTATATTATAAAGAAAATAGAATGTTTAAGTTTAACATTGATCCTTTGTTCAACAACCTCCATATATATGGGGTAAGTTTTACTTGTATTTCTATTTGTAATTGTTAGCATAGTTCTCAGGGTTATGGCTTGGTTTTTCTTATTTAGACCAATTAGCTTGCTTGGAAGTGTCTGTTAGAGCGTAGGTACAATTTCTGTGGCAAGGCATATGACTGAGGTCTTGGAAGATACAATATCTGATACCTAAAGGCCTTGAAGAGGTTGTTGGTGTACTGTTGGAATTGTTCTAATACGAGAGATAGAGAGAGCGGAAAAAATCTTCCATGGTGATGGTCATTGAACTTCCACCAAATTCCCCTAGCTTCAAAAAGTTTACATTTATAACCAAAAGAGAGAGAGGGGGGGGGGACAAATCTGTCATGGTGATGGTGGCATTGAACTTCCACCAAATTCCCTTAACTTTTAAAGATTTATATTTAAAGCCATTTCCAGGAATTGAAGACTTTTTTTGGATATCTTTTCTAGCTCGGTCCTTTAAAAAGGATCAGGTGCTAATTTAACGGACCAAGTGTTAACGGTGTCTTTTTCGGCAATTAACCTCGTGCAATAATGGCATACTTGAAAACTACCTCTTGCAAAGGCTTGGTGGAAACTATTGGCATAAAAGGTAAAAATGCAGGGACGGATGAGGCAATTTACCCAAATAAGTGGGAGCATGGGTATAAATGTTTGCACATCCACATCTTCTTATCCAAAGCATTGACAAGATAGGAAATGGTCCTTCGACTCTTGTGTTGTATGTATGCAACTCCCTGGTCTTTGGATTGGTGATGTTTGACTTAAGTTTCATATGCCATCCATTTTAGGGCAGATCTAATGAGGGGGGGGGGATTCGATACTCAGAGAGCGATTCTATTTGGTTGTTGTATGCTGTTTTCACGCCTTCTACATGGCACTTCTGTGCCACATGAATGAATAATCTGGTTACAAATCAGGTTGTTGTCTTCTTTTTGTTGTTCGATTTAGCTCTTGTTTTTGTGGTCCTGGGTTTTCTTCTCATTGGCGTTTCTGTGCACAAAAAAAGTGCTGGATAAGGATTTGGTTCTAGTTTGGTGGTGCCGATTGCTTTCACTGTTTTGCTGTGTTTCACTTGAAAAATTGTTTTTTTCTCTCTGACAAAATTCTAAGTTAATCACACTTTCATTGTGCAGGGGGCAATGAAAGTTTCCATGTTGAGTCCTGGAATTATCTATGAGCCATATGCTCCTCGTGAACCTATCTCGTTTTTGCGAAGGTAGTAAAGTTGTTCATTATTTCTCTCCAAGTTTTCCGTTTCATGATATATAACTGAAGGCTCAAACCTTCAAATATGTTTAGAATGCCGGCTATTTGAATGTATGCATGTTTTCTGGTGAAGTTATTGTTTCTTGTGATGTTTGTTGCTACCTTAGTTTTTCTGTTGAGATTTTGTTACAATGCCACAAAATTCTTCTCATACTAATTTTGCAAGTAGGTAGCTCATATGTTGGGAAACCTCTTTAGCCATCATACTTCTCTTCTCATGTTTTTTCATACCTTCCAAAATTATGGAACTTTAGGTTTTATATTGAATGCCAGCTCTAGCTTCATGGAATGGAAATTAGTTGGCGTCAAGAAAGCGATAAAAGAAAGTGGATAACATGCAAGGGAAGGTGGCTAAATGGTTTCCTCAGAATAATGTGATGCCCAGTGTGTCATGGTAACAACAATCGCGAGCCAAAGTCTTGCAGACTTCTTTGCTATTTTTCCTATGGTGCCCCTTTCCGAAGCTCCTTAGGAAAGCTTTCATCCGTTTGCTTGTATTTAATTCTGTAACCGAAAAAGTACGGGCATGGATAGCGCTAAGCCGCTAACCTCCTTCGTTAGTGTATATTTTATTTTTGATTGGGAAATAAAGACAGAATCACCTAAGGGCAGCTAGATAACTGACAAAATGTCCACCTTAGAGCAAAAGGTGTTAAAAGAGACAAGAAATAAATTAAACATTTAAAATAATATACTTTTCCAAACTAACTTTTTTATGCACTAAAAGGCACCTTAATGCCTAGCCACTCTTGCTTCCAGGTTGATGTCCCTGGAAATGAGACCCAAGTGATCATCATTAGAAGGTCCATCACTTACTTTTTTATTGGGGTTTGAAAGTTGAAACCACTATCATTTCGCTGGTCTAGCTGGCATGAAAATTCAACAATTCAAATGTTCTTGCATTTAATGTATGATTAGACTGTTTATTATTTTAGGGTGGATTACCAGTAAGCTGCCTCTGCCATATTTTAGTAAACAAGTTATCTCCAATTCCTAGAGTTAATTTAGTTGAACAAGCTCGTTTAGTTACACAAGTTCTTGGAGGAGTACTGCTCATAAACTTTGTAAAAGTCGCACCAGCGATATACTCTTAAGTGTCTTTTTTTTTTGATAAAAAAAGAAGTGTATTAGATTGAAGAGAAGAATATACAAGGGATGGACAAGATGTCCATAAAAAAAAAGCTGTAACAATCAAAATCGAAGCAATCGCAGCTGACCAATCCCGTTTCTAATTCGATATCGACAATCCTCTTAAAGCACCATTGGCAGAAGCCCAAAGAGAAACTGTAGAAACCACTCTATCCCATAGCAAATGATTCGGAAGATGATGATTCCTAAAAATTCTGTCATTTCTCTCTATCCATAAACACCACAAAATAGCTGAAACACCACAATTCCACAATTGAACTGCATCCTTATCTCGCCCAAAGCCCCAAAACTGAGTAAGCAAAAAAGAGTTCAATGAACTAGGGCACACCCATTTTCTCCAGTCACATCAAATAGTTGATTCCAAAGATAATGAGCAACAACGCAATGAGGGAATATATGATCATGACCCTCATCAGAAAGCTTGCAATTCACACACCAATTAGGCGAAATACACTTTAAGGGCCAAAGAATCTGAAGTTTGTCATTAGTGTTAAGTTTATTAAGTACTACAGTCCACAAGAAAGCTCTAATCTTAAAAGGAGTTTTTAACTTCCAAATATAAGAGACAGGGGGAAAGGAGAAGGATTGGAACTACGAATCAGGAATCTTAAAAATGATTTACAAGAGTAGTTACCAAGCCTTTCAAGAACCCAAATTCGAGTATCAATATTGTGAGACAGCCGGACACGCGATAAAGAATCGATCAGCGCACCCATCTCGACAATCTCTCTGTCATGAAGATTACGAAAGAAATGGAAGTCCCATGAAATTTGATACCCGTGTCTGCCATTGGAGCAATAGAGCCAAGGCTTTGACACTATTGTTCTGTGCCCCATACTAACAATTTCCCTACTTCTCTTGATTTTCACCTTCAAAGTTTGCATCTAGGTATCTGAAAGCCCCAAAAGCCTCTTTTCATCTAAAACCTTTCCAGAATTCTCACCAAGCTTGCCTTTCATCAATTTGCATGGTTAGGTTCTTATTTACCATTTTGCCACATTACCGCCCCAAAATACAATGAACAAACGGAAAAAAAACTGTATCAGATGGTAGAAGTATGAGAAATGAACAATAATTAAGCGTATAAGTATACAATTGAACGAGTAAAAACTCATTCATCACTCACCTCATTGAGATTGCTTTTTTCTCTCTCACAATTATAGGAATTGGCTGAGAAAAACTTTTGGAAACAGAAAAGTGGATAATTAACATGGGATACCTCAAAATGGATTAGAGGACAGTTATAATGGCACTGAGGGAGTATTGAACACTTCAATTGGGTCCTGTTGCTATTATTTGATGCGTGTGTTCTATATGCAGAGATGTATTCTTAATAATAAGGTTTACGATTAGTTGCATGGGGTGATTTGATTCGACTTGTGGTTGAAGGAACAATGCGAATACAGTACAAAGATAAGGGGGTCATTGGTAACTTCACCCTTCTTATTATGATCACTTCAACTGTTATCTGTTGTGTTATAGACTCGTTATGACCCCTATTTTCCATTTAATGCCATTTATTTATTTTTCTGTGGCTCTCAATTGAGGTTAGTATATCCTATTCATTCTTTTAATTTACACACTTTTGATCATGTATTCAGATGGTTCACTCGAAGTGGTTGGAAAAGGACAAAAGAAGATCTCCTTCTAGAGGTGACACCTAGCTCTATGGAGATCAGATGCATGAATGGCTGTCTTATTTGTTTCTCTAAAAGAGTTGATATGCAAATATACACTTAATTACCCTGGTTTAATTGGTGATTCATAAGTCAAGTGATTTGTTGATCTCTTTGGTAGGAGAAAACAAAATGTCATCTATATTTTTTTTTCTCATTCTATGGGCATGAGCAATGTGAACTCTTCGTTGGGATATGAGTTGATACCGTAATTTAGCATTCATTCCTTCTTGAGATAGTGACACTTATTTCTGTTTTTGTTTTTTTTTTGGGAAGCAGATGAAGTCTGCTTATGCGATTTCTAAAATGAGAAAGTCAGGATATTCAAAGAAGAAATTCTATATAGAGGCATTGGATTTATATAAAGAGGTGTGCTTCTTATTGTAAATCAGATACTTTGCTTCCATTTATAATACAATTTTCTGTTTAGTCACTGCGGGTATTTCCAAGATAAATAGCACTTTTCAAGATATATATATATATATATATATATATATATATATATATATATATATATATATATATATATATATATATATATATATACATATATATATATATATATATATATATATGTATATATATATATATATATAATATATATGTATACATACATATACATCTATATATATATGTATGCGATTTGGAAACCTTTACACACACACATATAACAGATGGAGTATATGCAAATTTGAATTTTTTTGGTCATTCTAGGACGGAGGGAGTACTTCTATCACTTCTTCTCAAACTGGAGCCTAAACGTCATGCACAAACCTAATAAAAATATAACCTATTCTACTCATATTTGAAGACAAAGAGAACAAATATGCTAACTGATCCAAGGTTCAAAAATAGTGTGTAGCTCTGAGAAAGAAAACATTCTTAATAAAGCATTCAGAACATTTTTAATAGCTATTGTGTAACTTGTGTTCTTTCTCTTAATAATAAAGCTTGCTTTCTTTAAAAGAAAACTTTGGTATCCTAAAGTATAGTTCAGTGTGAATTCTGGAAGCTTTTACTATGTGGGTAGATTACTACACAAACTTATTTTTCTATTTTAATCAAACATGATATTCCAAGCCATGTAACATATTATGTTCGTGCAATCTTTATCCGTTTGTGCATGTTTGTGCATGTTTGTGCAATATGTCATTCCATGTCCAAGTTGATATTGTATTTGTGGAGTGTGGGAACAAGATCTACAGTGTCCAGCCTATTTAAGTTGAGCTTGTATATGAGGAGCTGAGTAGGTTGTTCAAAAGTTCCTACTTCCTTCAATCCTCCCCACGTCTAGTAATAACTTCTGTTTTCAGGCCACATCGATGTGAATTTTGAATTCTCAGGCAGGACTGGATCAGGCTTGTATAAAACTAATAATAATTCTTAGGACCTTCCAGAACTTAATCAGGCCTTATCAAATTACTATTAAGTAGATATAAAGGTTTTTCTATGTCAGTAATGTTTCACATTTGCTTAGCTGCCATCTCACTTGGACAATTTCATTTCTCAGATAAACACCTTAATGGCCAATGGTGACAAACAGTCGCTACGAAAAGTTGTAACAGAACAAATGTACTCTGTAAGTTTTTTTTTTACTCCCTCCGTCCCTAAATGAATGTCGAAAAAAGTTTCAAGTTTGGTCTTGATCAAGAGCAAATTTGAATTTTTTTCCGACATTCATTTAGGGACAGTTTCAAATTTGCTCTTGATCAAGAGCAAATTTGATTTTTTTTTTCCGACATTCATTTAGGGACAGAGGGAAGTATTTCTTTTACTGGCCAGCAGTCTTCCTACTTCCTTTAGCTTCTTCTAATGAATTACAATAATACAATTTCTTAAACACTTTCCTGCCTTTGGGGATTTTCTTGGGACAGGCTCTGAAGAATGAAATCAAGCTAAGAGAATCACAGTGGAGTAAGGTTTATTGGGAACTACTAGAGCCAGTTGTTAAAATCCGAACTCTACGCGCACGGATGGCAAGTATCTCGGTGTTCTGTATTTGTTAAAACAGGTTTAGTATATAGCCTGCAAAACATAAGCTTTTCTCTGTTTGCCTGTGTATATGTTGATATGCACTGCTAAACAGATAGTCGGGCCAACAGCAGTAGTGCATGTTCATCAGATCTTAGTAAAAGGTGTTTGTCATTGAAATTTAGCCAAATTACTTAATATTAAGTTGACACCTGATTCATTTTTCTCTTTGGGGGTTGTGAACGGTGCATATAAGTTTTTTTTCTCATTAATAAATGCTTAGGGGTGATCATGATGTCAACTAATTTCAATAAATGAAAGTTCTACCTTTATGCAAAAACACTTTATTCTTGTCCCTCACTCCCCCCCCCCTTTTTTTTCTGGCATGCAGTCAAGGGCAAGCAAGAACTTGTGGGTATCAATGATATATTTTCTGCATTTTGTTTCTTTCATTTACGATCCGTTGCATGTGGCTTCCATACTAGCTTATACGTTTGACAATTTTACTCTATGATGCTCAGTGTCCGAAACGGGTACTCCAAAATTTTAAGATTTTGCACCAAATTTAGTGTAAAATAGCCACATCCATACCCACACCCACACCCACACCCACACCCATGTCCTATCCTCTGGTCACGGGTACTTTGGCAAAAATGAAGAGTCTGAGCATCACAGATTTTACTAGTCACAAATTATTGTAGCGTAGTTATCCACATCAAGTCTTGACATTTACTTGTTCAGACTTTTGGAGAGAATTGGGGTTTGGCTTTCATTTTTATCCTGCATAAAGCAGTCTTGTTCATTTTAGGATGCCTATATTTTAAACTCATATGAGCAAGCCTTGAACATCTTTGATTCTGATACCGAGATGCTAATTGCTGCTCCAAAGTAACACTGAAGTCCTTTTCCTTTTTCCAGATTGGTGTAGATCGTGATGATCTTAGCAAAGTGTTCATACAGCTCACACTTGAGTTTCTTACTAAGCAGGTGCAGTGATCGAACCTCAATCTCTGTTTTATCTTCTCTCTCTCTCTCCCCCCTCTCCCCCATATTCTATTGTGAATATTCTTGTTGTGATGTAGGGCCCATGTACTTTTCAGTATGTTACCTAGTCTTCTTGGATTTAGCCCATTCATATGCACTAATTGGAGCAGCTGCACATCATATTCTAAATTCTGGACTTAATTTTATTTTTTCTAGGTTCTTGGCTTGTTACCACGATATCTATCTTCCAAGCATTAAGAATAGGGAGGTAGGGAGGGAGGGAGGGAGGGAGGGAGAGAGAGAGAGAGAGTGAGAGAGAGGGAGAGGGAGAGGGAGAGGGAGAGGGAGAGGGAGGGAGGGGGAGGGGAGAGGGAGAGGGAGAGGGAGAGGGAGAGGGAGAGAGAGAGAGAGAGAGAGAGAGAGAGAGATTACTTCACGTGAAAACAAATTGTAAATGGGCCCTAATATTTACATTTTTTTGCAATTCGACTAGAAAAGTAACGACATGTTAAATTTCTAACGAAATGAGCACCATGTGACTTGCACATGACATTATAAGAGACGTTTTAAAGTGTTTTTGAAGCTACACATATCTGATTGACATGATTCATTTTTAAAATTGAATCTAATACTCCCTCCCCCCCCTAAGTGTCCCAACTTTCCTTTTTGGGTATCCCATTTAAAATGTCCTAACCCAAAGAAGGAAAATTTTTTTATTACTTTTTT
Source organism: Adenophora triphylla var. japonica (assembly GCA_022495995.1). Taxonomy (NCBI): domain Eukaryota; kingdom Viridiplantae; phylum Streptophyta; class Magnoliopsida; order Asterales; family Campanulaceae; genus Adenophora; species Adenophora triphylla. The sequence goes on from JAFEMH010006053.1 coordinate 69,649, forward strand.
ATTTGTGAGACCCACTTATCATATTCACAATACATATTCACTGATTATTCCCTATCCAACTTTCTCTTTCCTACATCACTTTTCATACTCACAACATTTATTTCACTATACACTTTTTCTCTTTCCTACATCACTTTCCTTAATTCCCGTGCATGGGCCATTTTGAGACATTTCGGGCGAGACAGAGGGAGTATTTCTATAACATATTTTTTTTTCATATTTTTTTGGATTTCTTTTTCATATATTTTTTTTTTGGTGATAATCTGATAAAAATACTACTCCCCACCGTGCCATTCCATCTCCCCTTCCTTTTCTTTCCTCCAACACTCCGCAACCTTCTCCCATCACCCCTTCCACATCTACCCTCCCCCCAAATTGTTTTCCTCCCTCCTCTCCCCCATCAAATATTATCATGAATCCGACAATTTATAAATAGGATTTACTTCGTAGGAAACAAATATGGGAAGTATATTTTATTGAGATTATTTTTCCTATGTTTTCTAATTTTTTTTTAATATTTTTCAATATTTAAAATTAAAAATTTATACTCCCTCCGTCCCGTCCGAAAGGGCACAAATTTCCTTTTTGGGCGTCCCATTTAAAAGGGCACAACCCCAAAAAGGAAAGTTTTTTTTTATTTTTATACTCTTCCTACCCCACTCATTCTCTCTCATACTTTACTTTTACACTCACAACATTCTCTCTCCTAACTATTCCTCCCACTCATTCTCTCTCCTATTTAATTTTTTATACTCACAATATTTAACCTTTTTCTCTTTCTTACATCACTTTTCTTATTCATTTCTTAATTTCCGTGCTAGGAGGCAAAATTGCCCTTTCGGGCGGGACGGAGGGAGTACATAATTACCGTTTAAAAAAATGAAAAAATATACTCCCTCCGTCCCGCCCGAAAATGCCCAAACCAAACCTCGCACGCAAATTAAGGAAAATGATGTAGGAAAGAGAAAAAGTTTAAATGTTGTGAGTATGAAAAATTAAATAGGAGAGAGAATGAGTGGGAAAATAGTAGAGAGAGAATGTTGTGAGTGTAAAAGTAAAGTAGGAGAGAGAATGAGTGGGTGGAATAGTAATAAAAACTTTCCTTTTTGGGAAAGTGCATTTTTAAATGGGACGCCCAAAATGGAAATTTGTGGCTTTTCGGGCGGGACGGAGGGAGTATATGTTATTTAAATATTAGATTCAATTTAAAAAATAATCATGCCAATCGAATATCTGTAGCTCCAAAAACACTTTAAAATGTCCATTAAAATGTCATGTACAAGTCACATGGTGTTCATTTCATTAGAAATTTAACATGTCGTTACTTTTGTAGTCGAATTGCGGAGAAATGTAAAACTTAGTATACCAATTGACGAAATTGAACACTTGGGAGCAACATTGCAAAACTGAGTAAATGCTAGAAACTAAATTGCAAATAACCCTTTTCTTTATGAAATTCAAACTTATTAGTCATATGGAAACCAAACAAAATCTTGAGACATCTTTTATAAAGTTAGCTTTTCACTTAATCTAGTTGTATGATATGCCATTAACTTCTTTCCAATCTGTTACTCCCTCCGTCTCATTTTGTTTGGCCACATTTGACTTTTGATGGTCAACAAAAGTGAACTTTGACCACATATTAATATCCATCAAATCATCCTAATGAAATTCTAAAAATTGTTATTGATAAATCATCAAGTTATTTATCGGTAACAATTTTTAGAATTTCACTAGGATGATTAATTTGGCTTTAATGTTTGGTGACTTTGGTCAACATTCACTTGTGTTTATTATCGAAAGTCAAATGTGGCCGAACAAAATGAGACCGGGGGGGGGGGGGGAGTATTATCCCAATTTTTTTTCCAGTCATGAGATGGTTGCACATTGATTGAAGCTGCGGTTGTGGTATTAGTCTCCTTTAAGGTTTTCCTTGCTTTTTGGTAAATTTGTGGTATTAGTCTCCTTTAAGGTTTACCTTGTTTTATGGTAAATTACCATATACCCCCCACAAACTGTTTCGCCAACATATCTCCCCCTTTAACTATTTTCCCCTAAAGAAAACTTCCATATCAACTTGACCTTGAAATCCAACTATTATTACAAGAAAATTGGGAAGATAGGGTCCTTGGGATCTATGATGCTCGGACTCGGGTACGAGTGTCCAACACGGGTACGGATCCGAGGGTCGGATCCTCCAAAATTTTAAGATTTTACACCAAATTTAGTGTAAAATAGCCACACCCATGTCCTATCCACACGGGTACTTTGGCAAAAGTGAAGGGTCTGAGCATCACAGCTTGGGATATTGTCATATTCGGTTTTATAGAATAAATGTCTATAGGTAGCTCTTTTTTATTGTTGCCCTTCTGTTAAAAATATTTTTGCTTCTTATGTGCTGAAATATTGATTATCTGTACCTCATACCATGCAGAAGTTTGAGGCCTATGATTCAACTGGTGCTGTTGTTAAGGGTGATAAAGACAAGGAGGTACAAGCCATTAGTAAATATGCATATTATTTCTTCTTATGGGAATGTGGGCGAATGCCATATGTGTTTGTTTTCGATCAAATCTATCCTCAGCAGATCCCCCTTCCAAAAAAAGAAAGAAAGAAGAAACAGTAATAAAAATTATATTTTTCCTAATATTTAATAAGTTAAAAGATGAGCAAGTAAAAATGAAAATAAGCACAGAAAGTAAGATTAAAACTACTCCCTCTCTCACTTGAAGAGATGGAGTTTGACCATTCACGCAAATTATGGAAAGAGGTTGACAATTAAGTAGTTTTCTATACTGCCCTCAAAAAGTTCGAATTCAAAACAAGGAAATATTTGATTCAAACTAGGTGGGAAGGAAGGTTAGTATAGTCAATTGATTGAACAGAGTTCTTGATTGAGGGACTACCCTCCATTTGTTCTTCGTTTGAAGTTTATACTTTTTCCATCCCACTTGAAGAGGTGGGTATTCCTTTTTGGACCGTCCCAATTGATACTTGATTTATGTGTTGCTTTGAAGTGTGTATCCTCTTCTATTTTCTTTACTCATTCACACAGATACAATATTGTTAACTTGAAGGGTCAGCTCTCATTTTTTGCATGAACAAATGTATCCATCTATTTTGCGGCATCAACCGCCGTCACCATTTCATAGCAATGACTATCTGATAACCAATGGGGTTATGTGCTTGAAACTGATTATATTTTCAAATTAAAACTAGGATCCAAAATTAACACCAGAAATTTGTCGAAATTATAGACAGCTTAAAAATCTTAGAACCTTGTCCTTGCCGTCTTGAACTTGGATGATTAGCTAGAAATCCATAACATGCGCTTAAATGCTTCTCCTTTATTCGTACGCAAGTAGAACAAAGCGTAGAGAATAAAAGATCTTAATGTCAATATGACCCCTAATTCTTATATTTCATAATGGATTTGATAGAAGCAATGGCCTGTTTAACTGACTGAAGGCACTTCAGTGTCAAAAATCATTAGAAGTATCTTGAATATGTTGTCTATCTAAATAGGCCTGTAGGTGCTCAAGACGAGTCAAGCTTACGCACCAGCTTGGCTCCACCTACAAGTCTACAGTTACATGATTGAGGTTTTGTGTTTTTTTTTCTTTTTTTTTACTGCCAAGATAAATAATGAAAGTTGCTTTGCATGTTCTTGTAGGTCCTTGTGCGGGATATATGGGTATTTGAGAAATCTCAGTTTCACCCTGGATCATACTGGCGATTGTGCGGACGAATTCCCGTAAAACCTGGCCATAAGTGACTTATTAATGTTGTTAAGATCAGACATTGCCGAAGTTTCCTATTCATTTGAAAGATCATTCATGTATAAGGCAATCCATAAAACACCGTAGAGGCCGTCATTACTTCTCGTTTGGTATCTTAATAATAGACGGCAGCGTTGCACCGGAGGAAGAAACCTTGTGGTACAGTTGTAGAAACGTCATGTACAAGTCAAAAAATACTATTGATCGTTAGGCAATTTTGTCATTTTTCTTTTATTGATTCAGACATGGTTTCACTCGGGTTCGGTTATGAATACTGAAAAAGAATTTTACATAAAGCAAGTTCTAAAGGATAGATTCTTTCCCTTTTCCCTTTTGGTTTGTCCCTAAAAATTTTCCTTTCAAAAATAATAATAATAATAATTTCAATGTAAAATTAAGGAATTGGTCTTACGAAAAAACAGTTTTTTTTTAGCGTTAGGAAAAACGTGTTCCTTGTAAGTGTTAGTGATTGTATTATAAAGTGCTAGTATTAAATAGTGTCATTAGTAGTGTTGAAAAGTGCCGGACCTAATATTGAAAAGTGCCAAATGTTTAACAAGTTTGGATTATTTACAAAAATGTCGCTCCCAAATTTCACGTATTTTTTCAAAAATCTTATAAAAAAAACTGATTTTTAAAAGATTTAGACAAATAAATGTAAGAAGGTAAAAGTAAAAAACCACGTAACGTAAATGAAACAACTATTCTCCATGATGGAGAGGGTAGCATTCTTCAAATTTACTACTACTTATATTTTTGGTTTCAATAAGTCTTTTTCTTTTTTTTTTTTTAAAACTTTCAATAAGTTTAGATGACCATTATAAGTTGAATGTTTTATAAAAGAGAAAATTACGCCATAGTTCCTCAATAATATCTAATCTACATTCTAAATCAGCATACTCCCTCCGTCCCACGTGAATAGACACTTATTTCCTTTTTGGGACGTCCCACGTGAATAGACACTGCCCAAAATGAAAAAGAATTTATTATTTTATATTCATCCTACCCCACCCACTCATTCTCTCTCTTCATTTCCTACCACACAATTTATTCAACCAACTCCACTCATTCTCTCTCTTCATTTCCTACCACACATTTTCATTATTATATTCATTTTCCTTAGTTATTGTGCCAAGATTTTTGGTGTCTATTCACGTGGGACGGAGGAAGTATTTCTTAATTTACATCCTAATCTTAAAAAAATATTTTCTTCTACCATATAATCCTTCACTTAATTTAACAATTAGGAAATACCGAATATGCCCTCATATAAATAGCTCGATATTTCGTTTTTCTTCACTGTTCATCGATTTTTCTAGGGTTTTTCGGGAGAGGCGGCGAAGGCGATTTGGAATTGCGATGTAAATCCGATTCAAAATCAGATTTCACAACTTCGATTTCAGCAATTCTTTAAATTGAATCAATTCGATTTCAAGATTCATTGATTTTTAATCGATTGAAACTCATTATTCATATGTTTTGAGGTGAGTTTCGTTTCACCATTGTTGTTGTTTTTTATTTTTAATTGAATTATTGTCATTGGTTTTTGATCTGTGTTTTCAAAGTGATTATGCTGCTTGTTCATGATATTCAGATGATTATCTCTGTTATATGTTTGTTTTATTTTTGATTATCATGATTTTTGGTTTCAAACTTGATTTAATTTTTTATTTTATTTTTATTGTAGAACAATTTAGAACTTAAGGAATCAGTTGTATGCCTCAGTTAAATGATTGCTGATCCTTGTTGTTTGTTTTTATTTGCAGATTCATTGTCAATTATAGTAGTAATATGGATGATGCTGTGATGGCTTTGTTTAAGTTTAGTGGAGTCAGTGCAGTTTATAGAATTACTACATTTTCATCTTTTGAATCGTTGGTTGACTTTGCATGTAAGAGGTGGTCCTGCCTGCAAAAAGATCGTGTTATTTTATCATACTCTTTTCCTGGTAATTCTAATTGTCTACTAATGAATGAAGATGATTATGTGAATATGGGTTTTATGGTACAGAGATTTTCAATTTAGCTTATTGAGATTGATGTAAAACATTGTGGTAGTTTGGATGTTGTTGATTCGTCTTCATCGACCATTGTTAGTGGATTGTCATCTGATATTGAACGTAGTACATGCTCTAGTGTTGATTTGCCTATTAGTTTTTTTCGTCATCAAGATAAGCAGTTGAAAAGTGCAAAGTGGACTACTGATATTCAAGGTGTTGGGCAGGTTTTTGAAGGTGGAATTAGTGAGTTTCAAATTGTTTTGTGCAAATATGCCACAGCTATTAGTTTTGATTTTGTATATGTGAAAAATGATAAAGTGCGTCTTACTGCCAAGTGTGTACACAGTGAAACTAGAGGTTGTCGTTGGAGAATTCATGCTTCAGTTGAAAATGCCAATGGCTTTGCGTATATAAGAACCTATGAAAAGAATCATAGTTGTGGTGATGTTTACGTGAATGGAATTAGAAAAAAGCTGAGTTCTGAGGTTATTTCTAGTATTATTCTTGAAGTAGTTCGCTCTAAGCCATCCATCCACAGGTGCCGGTGAAGTTTTGCGTTTTCTCAAGGCAGATTATGGTGTTTCTATTACTTACAGGGTTGCTTGGACTGCCGTTGAGAAAGCAAGGGAGGTGGTTTTTGGTGAAGCAGAGTTAGCTTATGATAAGCTGAGATCTTACTTTGATAAGATGAGGCAATTGGACCCAAGTAGTCATTTCGTTCTTGATTATGACTCAGTAACTCATCACTTTAAGAGGTGTTTTGTTTCGTTTGGAGCTTGTCTATTTGGTTTTCAATCTTGTCGTCATTTGTTGTTTCTTGATGGGGCTCATTTGCGGGGAAAGTATAAGGGCGTGTTATTGGCTGCAACAGCTAAAGATGGAAACAATGGTAATTCAATTGATCTCTTTGTTTTTAGTACTTTTAGCATATTTGGAATATGTTTATGCATTTGTGTTCTTTGAATCAAACAATTGAGAACTTATTAGTTCTCAATTGTTTTTATGAGGAATCCCAACTTTTCCTCATAAAAACAATTGAGAACTTACTAATTTTCATATTTTTTTATAAAAGTTCTCAGTTTTTTTCATAAAGTTGTGAATATCAGTATATATCTCTACTATAATGAATATTTCTCGTAATACGACTTATATTTTTTTTTATTCTTCTTATTTATAGGTCTCTTTAACATTGCTCATACGGTTGTTTCTTATGAGGATATAGAAAATTGGACCTGGTTCCTTGAACAATTGGAGCCTTTTATAGGACAACGCAAAATTACGTTTATATCAGACCGACATCCAGGCATTATATCAGCAGTGAAGAGTATTATGCCTCACTGCTTTCATTCATTCTGCTTATGTCATTTGAGGGACAATTTGAGGGATAAAATGAAGGGATTTACTGCAGACCTTCGGCGAAAAATGATTTTTAAACTATGTCAATGTGCATCTGCTCCAACAAAAGAAATTTTCCATACTCTTTTGGATGAAATAAAGCATGAAGGTTGGGATAAAGTATCTGCTTTTCTAGATAACCTTCCTCACGAGAATTATGCGAATGCATATTTTAAAGAAAAGAGATATGGCGAGATGACTTCAAATGCGGCAGAATCATTTAATTCTCAGTTTAAAGATGCTCGCTCACTTCCTGTTTGTGAATTAATTGATCAAATTCGCTTGAAGTTGATGGGGCAGATGTCTAGTCGTAGAGCAGAGCAGAGTCATTGAATTGGTCATCTTCCTTATGTCCAACACAAGAGAAAAGGTACAGAAATAATGTAGAAAAGGGCAGATCATGGATTATTCACTCCTCTTCTGAATATGTTTTTGAAGTTCATTCGAGTCCATCAATGGTTGTTAACATAGATGAATTTACATGCACTTGTGGAAAGTGGCAGCATGAAGGTTTCCCATGTGTCCATGCAACTGCTGTATTGTCTAAATGCAACAAAGACTCTTTTGAATTTATTGATAAATACTTTCACACTAGTAGCTATCAAAGTTGCTATGAACTTCCAATACAGCCTCATTTTTCATTTGGAGGTGACTTGTCAATTGTTGCAGCAGATGAAGAGGCGGTCATACTTCCTCCATTATCCAAGCATCAACCGGGAAGACCAAAAAAAATCGCATAGCTTCAAGAGGAGAGGTAGTTTTTAAAAGAAAAATGAAATGTGGTCGTTACGGCCGAGTAGGAAATCATAACTGGAAGACATGCAAGGTTTCTTTGGAATAATTTTTTTTTTTATTTCATGTTTAAGAGTAGGAAATCATAGCAGCACTGTGTCATAAGTTTTGGTTTTTACAGTTTGAAGATGTGAACAATTATTAAATTTTTTTGAATACTTGATAAAATAAGTTCTCAATTGTTTTAAAAATACTTATTACTGTTTTTTGTTATTATAATTGATAACTTAAGATATCAGTTGTCATAAATGACACATAATCATGATCAATTGCATGTTATACACAGTTAATAATATTTTTTTCAATTGTCAGGAAATTCTAGGACATGCCTTTTAATGTAATGTATAAGAAAATGCTCAAATTCTAATTTAGATAACAAAATTAAATACGACATATTTTGAACTACCACCTTTTCGAGGACCACTTGCAATCATGAAGATCAGTTACAATTGTAAACCAAAAACATTAAAATGTTAAACCAAACCCATTAACTGTATCAAAAGAACCATAATTTGTACCTGCTTACAAATTAAAATGTTCAACTTTACCACGAAGTTTTAACCAAAAAAACCATAATTTGTACCTGCTTACAAATTTCAAATAAACATAATCACAACAAAGTAAACTTGTCTTTTAGAAAATCTTCAAACATCTTTGATCTATAGAGATAGCAATCATTTGCGTCATATTTTTTACTGATGTGTCCAGTTAGAAGAAGTTCCTCCACTTCCTTCAACACTATTTGTAACGACCCTAACCCTAGGCACTAATTTTAAACATCATATTGCGTGCTTTTAATATTTTTGTTATTATTATGTGTCCATTTTTATATACTTGATTTATTATATTAGAATAAATGATAGGAAAATAAATTATTGTTCTAAAAGAAATATAAAGAAAAATAGAAATGTGATAAAGAGTATGAGGAGGTGAAATTGAGTAGATTAAATAATGGGAAATAAGGAAATTTTATTTAAATGGATTTGTTGGTGAAAGCCTTGGTAGGGTGAAGGGGGGGGGGCATAACCCTTCCCCCTAATTTCCTCAACTTTGGCTCAATAGTCAACCTCCCACCTTACCTCCCCATACCCTCTCTTACTACTCCCACACTCTTTCCCCCTCCTTCATCATTTCTCTTACTTCTTCCTCTAGACAAGAACCTCCATGGAAGCCATGTGAAGACTCCCATTTCAAGAGTTCTTACCAAGTTCATTCCTCAACCATTTCCAAATCCAAGTGTCCTTTTGTGAGTGGTTCATCTCAAGGAGTTGATCAAGCCTAGAAAAGCTTCATTTCATCTTGTATTGGCTCAAGTGAGTTGTTATGATTTCCCTTCTCTTACTTGTTCATACTCTCCTTAATGTTCTCTTTGTTCTTATGATGTTGGGTTCATGCTTTGGGAATTTTATAGGAGTTGAATGAGTAGTAAATGGAATAGAATTAAGTTTATGATCTTGGAAGATAACCTAGAGGATTGGAAATGGGTGAAGGTTATAATGATAAATAATCTAGAATCACTTATTTTGGGTTTATATGATTTTATGATAATCCTTGTAGAATTAGAAATTACTTGGTGTTCATGAGTATAAGAAGTATGGCAAAGGAAAGTAAAATGGTAAGAGACTAAAAGGGAAAACCTAGGAATTGCTGGCTCAGACACTTGGGCGGTCGCCCAAGGGGGCATGAGCGGCCGCCCATGTGTCCAGAAACTAGAATGCTTGAAAAACCCTCTTGGGCCGCCGCCAAGAGGTATGGGCTGCCTTGCCAAGACCCCAGGAAACTGAACTTTGAACCTGAACCAGAATTTGTTTAGCAGCATTGTTTGGTCACTTATAGATTGTGACTCCCACTTAGTAAATTGAGCTTGAACCTTCATAGAGGCCTTGTCTTATTGTATAATGATCTTGTAGGATGGATTGATGATATTTCCTTGCCTTACATTGAGTTCATATACATTGTTTATATTATGCATAGTGTGTTGAATAAATGTTGCACTATGATATTGGTTGGACATGAGTATATTTTACCATGTTGATATATTGTTATCCCTTTTTGTGGATTCTATTCAAGTATCTATTATGTGCTTGATAATGTGTGAGTCAGCTGACATTTGGGGGTATAACATAATACGGTCAATTAGGAAAGTGTGACCTAATGTGATCGGATTATGTTATATCTGTGGCCGTCCCCTCCTGTGGCCACAGGATGGGGTATAGCATCTGTATTGAGCCAAAAGCCTTACAGAGTTGCTACTGTCTTATTTGGTTCCCTGAAAAACGGGTCTTATAAGACGTGAGTATTGCTTAAGCGGCTCTGTAAGATTGGAGTATTATTATACCCAATGTTGTACGACTCTTTGTTCGGACGGGAAAAGGTAAACCAAGGTAATGGAATGTGTTTATAGCTTTCCCAATGTGTTAAGTGTGACTTGTTATGTGTTGCATTTATCTGGCATATTGCTGCATTCATAATAGCTTGCTGAGATTTATTCTCGCCCTCTCCCTTTAATGTTTTTAGATCCCGAGACAGGCGGACCGGCCCGGTGGGACGGAAAGGAGTTTGGCGGTGAGCTTTTGGGTATTGTCGGGTACGTTAGGTTGGCGTAGAAAGTATATTTTGCTATAATTCCTTTTGGGAGTTTGTAATTATTAAACTTAAACTTTCTACGTTGAAACCATAATCTTTTGTAACTAAAACAGTTTAAGTATTTTCAATGTTGGTCCACTCTTCCTCCGATGTGGAGAGTAGTGGAGTTGTTTTGAAATGGAAATGTTATTGATGTTGATGTTTGAAGTTTAATTCAAAGTTTTAAAAGTTTAGTATATTTGGGTTAGTTTGAGGACGCTCCAACTCGGGACACGTGTAGGTTTCGGGTCGGGGTTTTACCAACTTGGGACACGTGTAGGTTCCGGGTCGGGGTCCTCACAGTTGGTATCAAAGCTCGGTTAGAGTTCTCGGGTAGAGTCTAGCTGAGTGAGAGTGTGTGATAAGTGACGTCGAGTGTTTAATGCAGGAGTTTGTATTAATGGCGGGTAACGATGGAGATCAGAATCGGGCTTTGGGTGATGTTGGTAATCCGAATGCCGAAATGATGGATATGTTCCGAGTGTTTCTTCAAAATATGACAGCTCAGAATCAAGGTAGGGGACAACAACAACCAGAAGGTAGGCAAGGGCACCATGGGTTAGAGAAGTTTGTGAAGATGTCTCCTCCTAGCTTCAACGGAGATCCGGATCCGGTGAAGGCGGAGAGATGGCTTAAAGCGATGAACAAGATTTTCTTAGCTATGGAGAGTTCGGATGCGGAAAAGGTGAGATATGCCGTATTCAAGTTAGAGGGACCCGCGAACCTTTGGTGGCAGGTGGTAAAGGATGGTTGGGGCCGGGATTTGACACCGCAAACTTGGGAGAATTTCACACGTAAGTTCGGGATCATTTCGTGCCGATGGTTACTAGAGACAAGAAGGAAGTTGAGTTTACGAAAGCTGGAGCAAGGTTCCATGACTATAGCGCAGTATTCGGCAAAGTTTACGGAGTTGGCCCGATATTGTCCTCACTTGGTACCGGATGAAGAGAGGCGTATCTACGAGGTTTGTGAAGGGTTTAAGGGTGGAGTTCGGAAGCGGCTTTTGACTCGCTGACTTCGCCCAACTTCCAAGCGGCGGTGAACATGGCGTATCGGATTGAGAATGACATAGAGGAGCATCGTGGTAAAAATGAAGGTGGGAACGAAACGATTCCAAGGTCAAGGTTCGGGACGAACGAGAGGGCAACCAAGGACTTTCACTCGGGAGCGAATCGAGGAGGAAATGTAGCGGCTCCGGCAAATCGTTCGACTTCCGGTCGGTTTGGGGCAACGTGTGGTTATTGCAAGAGGCAAGGGCATTCGGAGGATAAGTGTTGGAGCAAAGCAAGGCAAGTGTTTAGAGTGTGGTTCGACAAGTCATTTCCGGAGGAATTGTCCTAAGTGGCGAGTAAGCAAGCTTCGGGTAGTGGTCAAGGGGACAAGGTAGTGGTGTAAAAGGGATGTTGACGGAAACCCAAGGATAGAGTCCAAGGTCGAGTGTTTGCTTTGGGTCGAGAGAGGTCGATCCTAATGCCGTCATTAGAGGTATAGTTCTGTCTCGGGAGTTAAGGCCCGCATTCTTATAGATCCGGGTCTTCCCATTCATTTGTGGCATCTCATTTTGCATTCTCATTGCACATTTTGCTGAATCTATGCCTTATGTGTTGGAGGTCTCTACTCCTATGGGAGAGTGCCTTGCATCTTCTTTGATATATCGTGGTTGTGATGTGACTATATGTGGGCATGTATTGCGGTGGATTTGGTCGAGTTACCAATCAGTGATTTTGATGTGATCCTTGGGATGGATTGGTTGAGTCGGTGTCATGCTTTGGTAGGCGCGTAGAAAACGAGTCTCATTTGCTATGCACGATGTGCCTACATTTATATTTGATCTTAGATAAATCTATGTTCGGTTTGCATGTTATTTACGCCTTAAAAGCTAGAAAGATGATATCTAAAGGGTGTGCGGGTTACTTAGCTTATGTGGTAGATTCCAATAAGAAGTCTCCCGAGTTAGCTCATGTTAGGTTGTGAATGAGTTTAGTGATGTGTTTTCTAGTGAGTACTCTATGCCTCAGGATCGTGAGGTAGAGTTTTGTATTGACTTAGTACCCGGTACCGCCCTATCTCTAAAGCACCCTATAGAATGGCTCAGGCCGAGTTAAAAGAGTTGAAGGTCCAATTGCAAGAATTGCTAGACCGGGGTTTTATACGCCCAAGTGTGTCTCCATGGGGAGCACTTAGGTTCTATTTGTTAGGAAGAAGGATGGTACCTTACGATTATGTATAGACTATCGTTTGTTGAACCAAGCCACCATAAAGAATAAGTATCCTCTTCCGCACATAGATGATTTATTTGACCAACTCCAAGGTTCCGTTATCTACTCAAAACTTGATTTGAGAAGCGGATACCATCAGTTGAAGATTAGGCCGGATGATATTGCTAAAACGACTTTCCGAACTAGATATGAGTCACTATGAGTTTGTTGTGATGCCTTTTGGGTTGACTAATGCTCCAGCCGTGTTTATGGATATGATGAACCGTGTTTTCAAGCCTTATCTTGATAGTTTTGTGGTGGTCTTCATTGATGATATCCTTGTTTATTCTAAGTCCCGGGAAGAGCATGAGAATCATTTGAGGATTGTTTTGTCAGTTCTTCGTGAGAAGCAGTTGTACGCCAAGTTTAGCAAGTGTGAGTTTTGGCTTGAGCAGGTTTCTTTCTTGGGGCATGTTGTGTCAAGTTCGGGAATTTCCGTGGACCCTTCAAAGATTGAAGCCGTGGTTAATTGGAAGCAACCTTCGACTGTGACGGAAGTCCGTAGTTTTCTTGGTTTGGCGGGGTATTATCGGAGGTTCATTGAGGGGTTTTCTCGGATTGCTACTCCATTGACTAGGTTGACTTGGAAAGATGTATCATTCATATGGGATTCCAAGTGTGAAGAAAGTTTTAATGAATTGAAGAAGAGGTTGACGACGGCTCCTGTTCTTACCCTTCCGGATGGTTGTGAGAATTTTGTGATCTTTAGTGATGCCTCGAAGGCGGGTTTGGGATGTGTATTGATGCAAAATGGGAAGGTTATTGCGTATGCCTCTAGGAAGTTATCACCGGCGGAACAGAATTACCCTACTCATGATATGGAATTGGCGGCGATTGTATTTGCGTTGCATAAGTGGAAACACTACCTTTATGGGGCGAAGTTTGAGATTTTCACCGATCATAAGAGTTTGAAATACTTATTTACCCAAAAGGAGTTGAACAACCGACAAAGGAGATGGCTTGAGTTTTTGAAGGATTTTGATTGTATAATTTCTTATCATCCGGGGAAGGCCAATGTAGTGGCGGATGCGATTAGCCGAAAGGCGTATGTGACAGCTTTGAGTTATCGGGAGTTGAATAGTGAAGTAATCATTGCGAATGTTCGAGCCGTTCCGACATTGTATGGAGATTTGAAGGAAGCTCAGCAAGGTGATCCGGAGTTGAAGAAAATTTTTGATCAAGTGCAAGAGGGGAAAGCCGGGGAATTTGCTTTGAATAGAGATGGAATTTTAACCTTCCAAGGGAGAATTTGCGTTCCTTCATCACCGGAAATCAAGAGGCGTGTTTTAGAGGATGGCCATAAGTCCAAGTTTGCGATTCATCCGGGTAGTACCAAAATGTATCAAGACTTGAAGCGTGGGTATTGGTGGAATGGTATGAAGAGGGAAATTGCGGATTATGTTTCTAAGTGTTTGACTTGTCAACAGATTAAAGCAGAACATCAGAGACCGGCGGGACTACTTCAACCATTGGATATTCCGGAATGGAAATGGGAAGGGATCTCGATGGATTTTGTTTCAGGTTTACCTCTCACCGCGAAGAAGATGGATGCTATATGGGTTATTGTGGATCGGTTGACGAAGTCGGCTCATTTTCTTCCGGTGTCAACCAAGTTTTCGTTAGAGAAGTTAGCTTAGTTGTACATGAAAGAGATTGTGAGACTTCACGGGGTTCCGGTTAGTATTGTGTCTGACAGAGATCCGAGGTTTACATCTAGATTTTGGAGAGCATTGCATGAAGCCTTGGGTTCTAAATTGTGTTTCATTACGGCGTTTCATCCTCAAATCGACGGTCAGTCCGAGAGAACTATTCAGATACTTGAGGATATGTTACGGGCTTGTGTGATGGATTTCCAATTGTCTTGGGAGGATCATCTACCTTTAGTGGAGTTTGCCTACAACAACAGTTATCAGTCTAGCATTGAGATGGCTCCGTATGAAGCGTTGTATGGTAGGAAGTGTCGATCTCCGATGTGTTGGGACGAGGTTGGTGAAGCGAGACTTTGGGGCCCGGATTTGGTTCGAGATTCTACGGAGAAGATCAAGGTGATTCGGGATAGATTGAAGACGTCTCAGAGTAGACAGAAAAGCTACGCCGACAATAGACGACGGGATTTATCTTTTCAGGTAGGTGACTTTGTGTTCTTGAAGGTCTCTCCGAGGACGGGAATCAAGAGGTTTGGTAACAAGGGTAAATTGGCTCCGAGGTTCGTTGGTCCGTTTGAGATTCTAGAGAAGATTGGGGATTTAGCCTACCGGTTGGCATTACCTCCGTCTCTTTCCTTACTCCATGATGTTTTCCATGTCTCGATGTTGAGGAAGTATTGTCATGATCCTTCCCACATCTTGAGTTCTCCCCCCGATGATGTCCAAGATGACATGTCTTATGTTGAGGAACCCTTGAGAGTCCTAGAGTTCCAAGTTAAGGAGTTGAGGTCTAAGAGTATTCCTATAGTGAAGGTCCTTTGGAAGAACCACACCGTTGAGGAAGCGACGTGGGAGCTAGAGTCGGAGATGAGAGCGAAATACCCGTGGTTGTTTGAGAATCCAAGTAAGTTTTCTTTTAAAATTCGGGACGAATTTTCTTTAAGGGGGAGTGAGTGTAACGACCCTAACCCTAGGCACTAATTTTAAACATCATATTGCGTGCTTTTAATATTTTTGTTATTATTATGTGTCCATTTTTATATACTTGATTTATTATATTAGAATAAATGATAGGAAAATAAATTATTGTTCTAAAAGAAATATAAAGAAAAATAGAAATGTGATAAAGAGTATGAGGAGGTGAAATTGAGTAGATTAAATAATGGGAAATAAGGAAATTTTATTTAAATGGATTTGTTGGTGAAAGCCTTGGTAGGGTGAAGGGGGGGCCATAACCCTTCCCCCTAATTTCCTCAACTTTGGCTCAATAGTCAACCTCCCACCTTACCTCCCCATACCCTCTCTTACTACTCCCACACTCTTTCCCCCCCCCCCCTCCTTCATCATTTCTCTTACTTCTTCCTCTAGACAAGAACCTCCATGGAAGCCATGTGAAGACTCCCATTTCAAGAGTTCTTACCAAGTTCATTCCTCAACCATTTCCAAATCCAAGTGTCCTTTTGTGAGTGGTTCATCTCAAGGAGTTGATCAAGCCTAGAAAAGCTTCATTTCATCTTGTATTGGCTCAAGTGAGTTGTTATGATTTCCCTTCTCTTACTTGTTCATACTCTCCTTAATGTTCTCTTTGTTCTTATGATGTTGGGTTCATGCTTTGGGAATTTTATAGGAGTTGAATGAGTAGTAAATGGAATAGAATTAAGTTTGTGATCTTGGAAGATAACCTAGAGGATTGGAAATGGGTGAAGGTTATAATGATAAATAATCTAGAATCACTTATTTTGGGTTTATATGATTTTATGATAATCCTTGTAGAATTAGAAATTACTTGGTGTTCATGAGTATAAGAAGTATGGCAAAGGAAAGTAAAATGGTAAGAGACTAAAAGGGAAAACCTAGGAATTGCTGGCTCAGACACTTGGGCGGTCGCCCAAGGGGGCATGAGCGGCCGCCCATGTGTCCAGAAACTAGAATGCTTGAAAAACCCTCTTGGGCGGTCGCCCAAGAGGTATGGGCGGTCGCCCAAGACCCCAGGAAACTGAACTTTGAACCTGAACCAGAATTTGTTTAGCAGCATTGTTTGGTCACTTATAGATTGTGACTCCCACTTAGTAAATTGAGCTTGAACCTTCATAGAGGCCTTGTCTTATTGTATAATGATCTTGTAGGATGGATTGATGATATTTCCTTGCCTTACATTGAGTTCATATACATTGTTTATATTATGCATAGTGTGTTGAATAAATGTTGCACTATGATATTGGTTGGACATGAGTATATTTTACCATGTTGATATATTGTTATCCCTCTTTGTGGATTCTATTCAAGTATCTATTATGTGCTTGATAATGTGTGAGTCAGCTGACATTTGGGGGTATAACATAATACGGTCAATTAGGAAAGTGTGACCTAATGTGATCGGATTATGTTATATCTGCACGCCAAGACCTCCCTCACAGTGGCCGCGGGATGGGGTATAGCATATGTATTGAGCCAAAAGCCTTACGAGTTGCTCTTGTCTTATTTGGTTCCACTGAAAAACGGGTCTTATAAGACGTGAGTATTGCTTAAGCGGCTCGGCTGTAAGATTGGAGTATTATTATACCCAATGTTGTACGACTCTTTTGTTCGGACGGGAAAAGGTAAACCAAGGTAATGGAATGTGTTTATAGCTTTCCCAATGTGTTAAGTGCGACTTGTTATGTGTTGCATTTATCTGGCATATTGCTGCATTCATAATAGCTTGCTGAGATTTATTCTCACCCCTCTCCCTTTAATGTTTTTAGATCCCGAGACAGGCGAACCGGCCCAGTAAGGACGGAAAGGAGTTTGGCAGTGAGCTTTTGGGTATTGTCGGGGTACGTTAGGTTGGCGTAGAAAGTATATTTTGCTATAATTCCTTTTGGGAGTTTGTAATTATTAAACTTAAACTCTCTACGTTGAAACCATAATCTTTTGTAACTAAAACAGTTTAAGTATTTTCAAAGTTGGTCCACTCTTCCTCCGATGTGGAGAGTAGTGGAGTTGTTTTGAAATGGAAATGTTATTGATGTTGATGTTTGAAGTTTAATTCAAAGTTTTAAAAGTTTAGTATATTTGGGTTAGTTTGAGGACGCTCCAACTCGGGACACGTGTAGGTTCTGGGTCGGGGTTTTACCAACTCGGGACACGTGTAGGTTCCGGGTCGGGGTCCTCACACTATTATTCCACAATCATCACTTCCCTTTCGTTGTTGTGGTGCATTCTTTACTTCAACAAATTCCAATGGTTCAACAGACGGAGACAAAGATTCTGGTACCAAGTTCTTTGTAAATTCAAACTGAAAAAAATAAAATAAAAATTAGAAAACTGTAAATTTGAAATAGTATTTAAAATAAAATTAACTGTAATGCATTTAAATATGTACCATTTTTCTTGCATCAACAGCATATTTGTCTTATGCATTTTTTCTGTTGATACGCAAGGAAATGTAATATCGGTATTTTCCTTCTTCCGTGTCCAACACAAGCAGAGTCCAATGTCCAACAGTTTTACCAGTTAATTGTGAATGAATGGGAAAAATGATAAATTTTGTTCCTTCACCTATTAACTTCAAGAATGGATCTGCGATTTGGACTTTTCTGTATTCTTCATTAAAAACTGGGTTGGTCAAATATTCCTGCATAGTTTAATAAGATCTCAATTAAAGTATTCAGATAGTGCATATAAATTGTTATTAACAAATTTGAATAGCTAACAATTATTATGTTTCATGCCATTCCATTTGCCGTAATTATTCCGAAGGTCAACTCAGAATTGTTGTTTTTGTATTTTCTCTCCAGTATATCCAAATAACCATTAATTACCTGTTAAAACAAAATTAATAGAACATTATCAACTGAAAATATCTTGAAACTTATAGAACAATACCAAAAAAAAAAATTATATAAATGAGAACTTACAGAATCCTCTGTTTCCATATCATAGGCTATTTCTTTCAACTGTTTAAGATCCATGTGAATCATATTTGTGCTTCCCCCCGCACCCTGTCCAAACTTCTCCCAGACAAGGCCACTGTAACATATTTTAAAATGTAATTGAGAACTTACAAATAAATAAATAAATAAATAAATAAATGAGTTATTTCACAGAATACACAACAATAACTAAAAATAACAGAGAACATCCAAATAATAAGAGCACATCCAAATAACAGAATATAATTGAGAACTTATACTTGTAATTACTTACCTTAATTCTTTAACTCCAACAAGTCGATCAAAAAGCTGAGAACTTGCTTCATTGATTGTTTTTGTTGTCAAGCTGTGATTCACATCAAAAACATCACTTGGGACTGCAGGTTTGTCAACCTGAAAATCATCATATTCATCGACTTCCATTTCAGTTTGTTTTTTCTTCTCAACAATTTTTTTCTTCTTCGCAACAATTTTCTTTTTCTTTTCTGCTTGTTCATTTTTTCCTCACCTTTTTTCTTATTTTTTCTCACATCCCCAAACTCAAAGTTTTCACCCACCTCCTTTGCTGTTCTCTTCCTTGCTTTTACTCTTAGAATTCGAGAAGGAACGCTCTCTTATGCAGCTTCTTTCTCCACAGACACACCAACATTCATCATTTTTTTAAGTTCACATTTCAAATCCTCATTCTCCTTCTCAAGTCTCTCTACTTTTTCTTCAAATTCTTTTAATTGTTTTTCAAAATCTTTTTTCATTTCTTCTTTTTCAGCAAAAATTGTAAACTCCATGTCAGTGTTCAAATCCTTCGGAAGTTTCAGCTCTTCATTTAAATCTGCAATTCTTTTCTCAAACTCTTCTTTCTTTTCTTTTAAAATATTGGAGCATTTCCTCTCAAGTTCAACCTTCGAAGTAAAAATTTCTTCCATCTCAGCAACCAATTTTTCATTTTCATTTTTAAGTTCCCTGATTTCATATTTATATTTTTTTGAAGTCTCAACGGGAATAATATCAGCTTCAACATCATCATTCTCAGAAGTATATTGATCTAGATCATCCAAAAATTCTTTCTCTTTTCTCAATATCTCTTCTTCTTTTCTTACATCTTCTTCCATCACTTCCTCTCTTTGTTTTTCTCTCTCTACTTCTCTTTATTCCTCTCTCTCATCTTCTCTCTCTTCTGCTCTCACTTCTTCACCTTCTTCATTCCTCTCTTGATTTTTCTTAATAAATTCACTTTCCTCAAACATTTTTATTTCTTCAGTTGTTAAAATTAACTCTTCATCAGAAACCTATTTAAGAATTATATAAAAAATAAAATTACTAAAATCATTTCCAAACAGGCTTTTACTGAAAAAACAATCGAGGAACCATAAAAACAATTGAGAACTATTTAATTCTCAATTATTTTTATAAAGATCAGTTTTCATCATTAAAACAATTGAGAAATAATAGTTCTCAATTGTTTTTATGAGTAGAGGCTTTCCTCATAAAAACAATTGAGAACTAATAGTTCTCAATTTCTTTTATGAGTAGAAGATGGCTTTTTGTCATAAAAACAATTGAGAAATATTATTTATCAATTGTTTTTATGAGGAGTAGATGCTTTCCTCATTAAAACAATTGAGAACTAATATTTCTCAATTGATTTTATGAGGAGAAGATGGCTTTTTATCATAAAAACAATTGAGAATTATTATTTCTCAATTGTTTTTATGAGGAAAAGATGAGTTTCCTTATAAAAAATTGAGAACTAATTTATTTTTATTTGAGAACTTACCTCAGCAGCTTTTAGTTTATCAATTGTTAACTCCTTGAATTTGTTTAGCTTCAATGGAAATCCCCATTTCATAAACCTTGGGATTATATTCCTTGTTGGAGCATCTCCAATCTTTACGTGCTCATGGAACCAATACTACAAAATAAAACATATTATGAACACTGTATTTAGTATTAGTATAACAGATAAAGAAAATATTACTAAAACAAAAAAAAACTTACAGAAAGTGCTGCTACACATCCTGTAACACCAACAGGATTTCCAGAGTTTTGTCTGATGGATTTTATAAGCCTCTCATGAATTGCATTTGCCCAGCTGTAATTTTTCAAATTGTTTAAATCCTCAACATAATAAAAAAACACATTTGGGATAACTTCTCCCGTGGATGCAAAAAACAAAGAGCCAATAGCATACAGAGTCATCAACCTTATAAGATCCTCCACACAGGGGCGGAGCCAGCGGCGGAAGTGCAGTGAAATTTTTTTTTTGCCCCCCCCCATATTTTTTTGTTATATATAATTAACTTCAAGATTAACACCAGTGAGTGGTGCGGTTCAGCGGTAGAAGGGGTGAAGTTAAAGCCTTTGGTGTTTCCTTTCAAATTCATGTTTGAGTCTTGCTACCTACATTTTCAATTAATTTTATTTGTCCTCCATCTTTGCTATTCTCTCTCTCTCTCTCCATTTCTTTCTCTTAACAATTTTGTTTTTCTCTTTCTCTTAATTTCCTCACATTTTTTCAATCTTAATTAATTAGTTAGGCTTTTCCCATTTTTTTTTTTTGGTCTTTCTTCCTATTATCCCAAGTTTAATTAGCAAATTTGAATTTCTTTTTTGTACGAGTAATATATTTTAATAAATTGTTTGCATTAAATACTTCAACATTATTTCAATCGTTCTTTGAATTACTTACTTTTATCATTTTTGTTAACTTTCTTAATTCTTTACATTTTTAACTAAAATACATTGTATTTCATGGATCCGACCCATTTTTTACTTGTCCGACCCAATTTTTTTTTTTTTTCGGCGGCGCTGCCCCCGAACCCCCGTGTAATCTTGCCCCCCCCTAGGGCAATTCCTGGCTCCGCCCCTGCCTCCATATCCTGATTTTCGTCACTATCTTTTAGTTCCAAAATAATTTTCTTGACTTTAGAAATTCTGATTTTTTGGATCATCTGAAAATCTTCTTTTCACCAAACTTGAAGCAAACAAACCTCCTCTTGAAGTCAACTCAAGAACCTCATCTCCACATGATATCCCAAATATAATTTTTACGTCACTTGGAGTGAAACTGACGTATTTTTCTCCCAACTTGAAACTTTGTGTGCCAAGTCTGTAACAATTTATTATGTCCCTAAGGACAAGGTCTGATTTTCGAATTGTAATATCAGTGTTGTTATTTAAAGCATTAAACATATTGAAGAAGGGTGACTTCTTCAACATTTTTATTTGTTTCACTCCCAAATTAGCCTGCTTCATTAATGACAAGCTGACCTCAAGGTTTGACCTATATGTAAAGGTCGTAGCATGCTTGGTCTTCTTCACTATCTTTTTGGTTTTTTTCCCTTTCTTCGATGGTGATTTGATAGCTTTCTTTGATGATGATTTGACAGCTTTCTTTGATGGTGATTTGACAACTTCAGTTTTTTTGGTCTTCTTTGCAGCTTGTTTGATTGCCATCTATTAGAAAAAAAAAATCAAACAGATTCTCAAAAATAACTTTTACTAATAAAAACAATTGAGAAATTACTTGTTCTCAATTATTTTTACAAGTTTTCAATTTTTTTATGATGAAACCAGACTTTTTCTCATAAAATTGAGAAAACAATTGAGAACTTATGAATAAAAGACAATAATATAAAACAAAATCACAAAAAACAGCAAAATAAGCTTTCACTAATGAAAACAATAGAGAATTAAAAAAAATTGAGAACTTACTACTTCTCAATTTTACTCATAAATACTAAAAAATAATTGAGAACTTATAAAAATGTTAAAAACTTATGCATAAAAGCCACTAATATACAAAAAAATTAAAAAAAAAATTGAGAACTTACTGGATCTCAATTGTTTTTAGGAGGAAATCAGAATTTTTCTCATAAAAATTGAGAAAATAATTGATAACTTATGAATAAAAATTGATAACTTATGCAACAATAACTGAATATAATTGAGAACTTTCACTTAATAAGTGAATTTAACATAATATAATTGAGAACTCATAAAAACAGCAAAATCAAATAAGAACTTACGAAAATATTGATTAATTCATAAAAACTGTTGAGAACTCTTTCTCAATTGTTTTTATGATGAAACCAGACTTTTTCTCATAAAAATTGAGAACTTATGGAATAAAAGACAATAATATAAAACAAAATCACAAAAAACAGCAAAATAAGCTTTTACTAATGAAAACAATAGAGAATTAAAAAAAAATTGAGAACTTACTACTTCTCAATTTTACTCATAAATAATAAAAAATAATTGAGAACTTATAAAAATATTGAAAACTTATGCATAAAATCCATTAATATACAACAAAATTAAAAAAAAAATTGAGAACTTACTGGATCTCAATTGTTTTTAGGAGGAAATCAGAATTTTTCTCATAAAACTTATGCATAAAAGCCACTAATATACAACAAAATTAAAAAATTCTCATAAAAGACACTAATATACAACAAAATAAAAAAAAAATTCTCGTATTTTTTCTCAGAAAATTACGCTATAGTCCCTCAATAATACCTAATCTACCTCCTAAGACAGCCTATTTCCTAATTTACATCCTAATCTTACAAAATAATTTCTCCTACCATATAATCCCTTGCCTATTTTAAAAATTTGAAAATATCGAATATGCCCTCATATAAATAGTCCCATATCCCGTTTTTCAGCACAATTCACCGTTGTTGCTAGGGTTTGGCGTGCGAGGCGACGAAGGCGATTTAGCCTTTCGACGTAAATCCGATTCAAAATCAGATATCACAACTTCGATTTCAGCAATTCGTTGAATTGAATCAATTCGGTTTCAAGTTTCATTGATTTTTAATCGAGTGAAACACATTATTCATACGTTTTGAGATGAGTTTCGATTAACAATTGTTGTTGTTTTTTATTTTTAATTGAATTATTGTTATTGGTTTTTGATCTGTGTTTTCAAAGTGATTCTGCTGCTTGTTCATGATATTTAGATGATTAACTCTGTTATATATTTGTTGTATTTTGAGCATCTTGATCTGTTGTTTCAAACTTGATTTTTTTTTTGATTGTTGAACAATTTATAGCTTAAGGAATCAGTTGTATGCCTCAGTTAAATGTTGCCTGAATCGATGTTCTAAAAGACCCCGCCTAAGGGCGCCTAGGCCCCGCCTAGGCGCTAGGCCCCTCTCCAACGCTTAGTTCTAAGCCCCGCCTAGGTCCTGACTAATCCCGACTAATTCCGACTAGTCCCCGCCTAGGCGCTAGGCCCGGCTCCACCGCCTAGCATCCGCCTAGCGCTTTTTAGAACCTTGGCTGATCCTGTTGTTTGTTTATATTTGCAGATTCATTATCAATTATATTAGTAATATGGATGATTCTGTGATGGCTTTGTTCAAGTTTGGTGAAATTAGTGCAGTTTATAGAATTACTAAGTTTTCAGTTTTTGAATCATTGGCTGACTTTGCATGTAAGAGGTGGTTGTGCCTGCAGAAAGATTGTCTTATTTTTTCATACTCTTTTCCTGATAATTCTAATTGTCTACTAAAAAAAGAAGATGATTATGTGAACATGGGATTTATGGTACGGAGATTTTCAATTCAGCTTATTGAGATTGATGTAAAAGAATGTGGTAGTTTGGATGTTGTTGATTCATCTTCATCGACCATTGTTAGTGGATTGTCATCTGATATTGAATGTAGTATATGCTCTAGTGTTGATTTGCCTATCAGTTTTTTTCGTCATCAAGATAAGCAGTTGAAAAGTGCAAAGTGGGATACTGATATTCAAGGTGTTGGGCAGGTTTTTGAAGGTGGAAATAGTGAGTTTCGAATTGTTTTGTGCAAATATGCCACAACTGTTAATTTTGATTTTGTCTATGTGAAAAATGACAAAGTGCGCCTTACTGCCAAGTGTGTACACAGTGAAACAAGAGGTTGTTGTTGGAGAATTCATGCTTCAGTTGAAAATGCCAATGGTTTCACGTATATAAGGACCTATGAAAAGAATCATAGTTGTGGTGATGTTTACGTTAATGGAATTAGAAAAAAGCTGAGTTCTGAGGTTATTTCAAGTATTATTCTTGAAGCAGTTCGTTCTAAGCCATCCACAGGTGCCGCTGAAGTTTTGCGTTTTCTCAAGGCAGATTATGGTGTTTCTGTTACTTATAGGGTTGCTTGGATTGCCGTTGAGAAAGCAAGGGATGTGGTGTTTGGTGAAGCAGAGTTAGCTTATGATTAGCTGAGATCTTACTTTGATAAGATGAGGCAATTGACCCTAGTAGTCATTTCGTTCTTGATTATGACCCGGTATCTCATCACTTTAAGAGGTGTTTTGTTTCGTTTGGGGCTTGTCTATTTGGTTTTCATTCTTGTCATCCTCTATTGTTTCTTGATGGGGCGCACCTGCGGGGAAAATATAAGGGCGTGTTATTGGCTGCAACAGCTAAAGATGGAAACATGGTAATTCACTTGATCTCTTTGTTTTTATTACTTTTTAACATGTTTGGAATATGTTTCTCTGTTGTTTTTGCTGAATAAAACAGTTGAGAACTTATTAGTTCTCAATTCTTTTTATGAGGAAACCCAACTTTTCCTCATAAAAACAATTGAGAACTTACTAATTCTCAATTTTTTATAAAAGTTCTCAGTTGTTTCATAAAATTTCATCTCAGTATATATCTCTACTATAATGAATAGTTCTTGTAACACGACTTATATTTTTTTATTCTTCTTATTTATAGGTATATTTAACATTGCTCATGCTGTTGTTGCTTCTGAGGATATAGAGAATTGGACCTGGTTCCTTGAATAATTGGAGCCTTTTATAGGACAACGTAAAATTATGTTTATATTAGACCGCCGTCCAGGCATTATCTCAGCAGCGAAGAGTATTATGCCTCACTGCTTTCATTCCTTCTGCTTATGTAATTTGAGGAACAATTTGAGAGATAAAATGAGGGGATTTACTGCAGACCTTCGGCAAAAAAATGATTTTTAAACTATATCAATGTGCATCTGCTCCAAAGAAAGAAAATTTCCACACTCTATTGGATGAAATGAGGCATGAAGGTGAGGATAAAGCATCTAATTTTCTAGTTAACCTTCCTCACGAGAATTATGCGAATGCATATTTTAAAAGAAAGAGATATGGCGAGATGACTTCAAATGCGGTAGAATCTTTTAATTCTCAGTTTAAAGATGCTCCCTCACTTCCTGTTTGTGTAATTGGTGAAATTCGCTTGAAGTTAATGGGGGCAGATGTCTAGTCGTAGAGCAGAGTTATTGAATTGGTCATCTTTCTTATGTCCGACACAAGAGAAAATGTACATAAATAATGTAGAAAAGGTCCGATCTTGGATTATTTACTCCTCTTCTGAATATGTTTTTGAAGTTCATTCGAGCCCATCAATGATTGTTAACGTAGATGAATTTACATGCACTTGTGGAAAGTGGCAGTACGAAGGGTTTTCGTGTGTCCATGCAACTGCTGTGTTGTCTAAATGCAACAAAGACTCTTTTGAATTTATTGATAAATACTTTCACACTAGTAGATATAGAAGTTGCTATGAACTTCCAATACAGCCTCATGTTTCATTTGGTGGTGAATTGTCAATTATTGTAGCTGATGAAGAGACTGTCATACATCCTCCATTATCCAAGCGTCAACCGGGAAGACCAAAAAAGAATCGCATAGTTTCAAGAGGAGAGGTTGTTTTTAAAAGAAAAATGAAATGTGGTCGTTTCTTAAGAGTATGAAATCATAATATGAAGACATGCAAGGTTTCTTTGGAATAATGTTTTTTTTTATTTCATGTTTTAACAGTACTATGTCATTAGGCTTTGGTTTTTACAGTTTGAAGATGTGAACAATTATTAGATTTTTTTAATATTTGATAAAATTAGTTCTCAATCGTTTCAATGAAAAGTCAGAAGACGTTATTATGTACAATCCCAAACCACTGTAAACATTAGTTCTCAATTGTTTTAAAAACACTTTTTTTTTCTTCTTCTGTTTTTTGTTATTATAATTGATAACTTAAGACATCAGTTGTGATAATTGACACATAATCATGATCAAGTGCATGTTATATATGGCCAATAATATAAGTTCTCAATAGTCAGGAAATTCTAGAACATGCCTTTTAATGTTTAGGAACTACTCAAATTCTAATTTAGATAACAAAATTATATACGACATATTTTGAACAACCACCTTTAACACCACTTGCATTCATGAACATTAGTTACAATTTTAAACCAAAAACATTAAAAAGTTAAACTAAACCCATTAAATGTATCAATGCACTTTCTAACATCACTTTATCAAGCAAAACCAGCTGAACTTTCTATTGTTTAAACTAACAAAACCATATCTGAACTTTCACCAACTATTCTTCCTAACCTTTAACCAAAAACCATTTACCAACTTTACCAAGAAGTTTAAACCAAAAGAACCATAACTTTGTACCTGTTTAAAAATTTCAAATAAAAACCATCACAACAAAGTAAACTTGTCGTTCAGAAAATCTTCAAATATCTTTGCTCTATAGAGATAGCCATTGTTTGTGTCATATTTTGTACTGAAGAGTCCAGTTTGATGAAGTTCCTCCACTTCCTTCAACACTATTATCCTGCAATCATAATTTCCCTTGCGTTGTTGTGGTGCATCCTTTACTTCAACAAATTCCAAAGGTTCAACACAAGGAGAGAATGATTCTGGTACCAAGGCCTTTGTAAATTCAAACTGAAAAAAATAAAATAAAAATTAGAAAACTGTAATTTGGAAATAGTTTTTAAATTTAATTGTAATGTATTTAAATATGCACCATCTTTCTTGCATCAACAACATACTTGTCTTTTGCATTTTTTATGTTTATACGCAATGAGTTGTAATATCTTTATTTTTCTTCCTCCATGTCCAGCACCAGCAGAGTCCAATGTCGAACAGTTTTACCGGTTAATGGTGTATGAATTAGGAAAATGATAAACTTTGTTCCTTCACCTATTAACTTCAAGAAATGATCTGCAATTTGGACTTTTCTGTAATACTCATTAAAAACAGGATTGGTCAAATACTCTTGAATAGTTTATAAGATATCAATTAAAGTATTCCTATAGGGCATGTAAATTGTTATTAACAAATTTGAATATCTAACAATTGTTATGTTTCATACCGTCCCATTTGCTGTAGTGATGCCAAAGGTCAATTCAACATTGTTGTTCTTGTATCTTCTCTCCAAGATATCCAAATAAACATTCATCACCTGTTAAAATAAAATTAATCGAACACTTTTGACTGAAAATATCTTAGAACTTATAGAACAATACCAAACAAAAAAAGGATATAAATGAGAACTTACAGAATCTTCTGTTTACATGTCATATGCTATCTCTTTCAATTGTTTAAGATCCATATGAATCATATTTGTTCTCCCCCTGCACCCTCTCCAAACTTCTCCCACACAAGGCCACTGTAACATAATTTAAATGAAATTATATGGGCAAATTGCATTTTAGTTAACCGAGTTTGTCAAGATGTTTCAATTGGTTATCGAATTTGCATTTGTTATAAGTTGGTTATTGAGTTTGTCTTTTTGTTGTAATAAGGTGTAATTTTGGATGAACCATTAAAAATCTAACGAAGAGTATAACATGTGCCGCTCACGTGAGTTATTTAAGGGGTATTTTGGTCTTTTCCATGGAATGAAGTTATTACTCATCTTCCCATCACCTCTAATCTCTACTACAGCCCCTCTTATTCCCCTTCCTCATGTTACTATGTCTTCTCTTCCCATAACCATTCTCTTACCATCTTTGGCCCTTCTCCTTCCGCCGTCTCCTTCTCAAACTCAACAACGTGAGTCAGCACCATCGTCAATAACGAAGTTTGGCTTATGGTTTAGGGTATAAAGTATAAGGTATAGGTATACGACTTAGGGTTTAGGGTATAGGGGTTTTTTTTTTTGAAAAACCAGGACAACCTGGGAGCTTTTATTGATGAAGTAAAAATTACATCAATGAGTGGGTAATAAAAAGCCCAACTCTAACACCAAAATAAATAATATCTAAACCAAACAAACCTTCCTAATTTTGCCCAGTCCAAAACAAATTTTGGCCCCAAAAATTCCCAAGGTGGCCCCAATCCAAGCAACCAAAAGGGCAAGCCAACAGCCCAAATCTCCTTTCTCCAGCCCAAAACAAGTGGCCCAACATTGGGAGCGGACGCTCCCACCCAATTGGAGCAGACGCTCCCAAACTCCAGCAACTCCCAAATCGTAGTGGACGACTCGTCCCCATTGTGCCTAAGTCGTCCCCAACAAAGGGACGAATGTAACAGAGATTGAAACAAAAGGGACGACTCGTCCCCAGTGTCACGACTCGTGCCCATACTGGCCATGTATGTCGCACGCCAGAACCAGCTATATGCAGAGGAATCAAGACACCAGCAACATAAACTTCAGCAATCAAAAACCCAGCTGAAGCATTGCCATTGTTGACATCAGTAGCCTCCAAACAACCAACCATGCCCATAATCCGTCCTATATCAACGTCTCTCTGCATATATTCCCAAAACATCATACCTCAAGGCTTGAAGCACCTCCCCCGGCATCTCTCTAGCAGTGTAAAACCTCTTATTTTGTTGATGAGATGCGCACACTACCAGAAAAAGGTCATTTAGCGACGGAAATTTCCGCCGCTAAAATTATATTTCCGTCGCTAAAATAAATCACCGACGGAAAAATTCCGTCGGTGGTCCGCCGCTACCAGCTCGTCGCAGTGCTCCGACGGGTCAATTTCCGCCGCTATTTTTTTCTTTTACCGACGGAAATTAATTCCGCCGGTGAATTAATGGTTTCAGCGACGGAAAATTCATTGCTATATTAATTTAATTTAATTAAATTTTCATTTTCGGCGGCGGAAATTTCCGTCATTTGTAATAAAAATTAATTTAATTAAATTAATTTCACGGCGGAAATTTCCGTCATTGTAATAAAATTTAAATTAAAATTAAATTATTTCAAGGCGGAATTTACCGTCATTGAAATTATTTAATTTTAATTTAAATTTTATTACGGCGACGGAAATTTCCTGAAATTAAAAATTAAATAAAAATTAAATGATTATAGCGGCGGAAATTCCGTGTGAAATTAATTTATTTAATTAATTTTAATTTCAGCATTAATTTCAGTGACGGAAAATTCCGTCGCCGATTCTGAAATAAATTTAAAAAAATAATTTAAAATATCAATAAACCAAAATTTTTGTACACGATATAACATTTCAATTTATAAAACTAAAACTATAAAAACTAAAATTCAAATATCGGCGTACCAAATAAAAACTAAATACCACCGTACCAATTCGGGAGGGGGAGGGGGAGAGAGGGGAGAGGGGGAGGGGAGGAGGGGGAGAGGGGGAGGGGGAGAGGGGAGAGGGGGAGGGGGAGAGGGGTGGAGCGGGGGAGAGGCGGGGAGGGGCTCCGCGGGTATCAAATGTCTCAAATGTTTACAAACAAGTATAAATTAATACAAAAATGTCTAAAAATGTCTAAAAATGTCCGCAATCAACCCGGGGAGGCGGGAAATTACCCCGGGAGTCCTGGCGAGATGAGCCATCAACGGCGCCAATTGTCTTTGAGTCTCTGCATGCTGTCTCTCGAATCTCTCGCATGACGTCGATCGTTCTCCTCCCCGCATCTGCGTACGAACCGCCAAAGCATCCGCAAGCTTTGCCCGCTCGCGTTTCTCCTCCTCCAACGCAGCCTCCAGTGTCGACCCTCGGATCATGAAACGTGGGCCGGGCTACATTTCGCCGACGGCCGGTCGACGCCGACGGGCATTGCCGCCCGTAATCCCCATCCCTAACACTCGGGCTCCTCTCCTTGGATGTCCCTGAGAGGTGACCTCCGCCAAACATCGAGCACGAAGGGGACGGGCTCGCGGGAGGCGTTCCTTCGGGAACAACGGCGGCTTGATATGCGGCTGAAAAATAAAACAAACAATTATAATCATATACACAATGTAAGGTACATAAATAAATTTACATATTCAAAATCAAGTCATTTAATGGTAGTTTACTTACAAAGGCGCAGAGATCGATCGTCAACCCATCATGCGGAGGTTGATCGGGCGCTGTAGAATTCCGAATATGGGTGCTAGCGTAAACATCCACAAAAGTGATATTCGGACCATACTCCCTTTCCTATAAATAAAATAAGCGAGATTATTACTTTGAAATTGTATATATAAATGCAACATTTAAACCGATTTAAAAGCATGCATACACTACATTTACACTAAAACTATGGATTTCATAGCATCAACATTGGCTCCCGGCTAACATACGTACATAAACCTATTTAAAAGCATCCATACACTACTACATTTAAATTAACATACATACCATGCGGTCGTGATGCTCGGCGACCGTGAGCGTCCCCGGTATGCAACGCCGCCGACCCCGAGGAGCCTGCTCTATTGGCCTTGGCCTGTTCGGATACGGCCTTCGCCGCAGCGACTCCCCCAATATTCGCAAAATTGACCAAACACCTCACCGGTCATAAAAGTAGGACACAAGGGCTGTTGTCCCGCCGCGAGCCGAGCAAGATAATAATTTTTCTTCGTGGTACCTATAAAAAATATGAATATCTTGTAAACATATAATGATGACATTATAAAATTAAAAGAGTATAATCATTGTTAATTAAACTAATTAAGGATAGATAAATATGTTACAAATAAAATCCTTAAACAGCTTGTGAGCCTGCTCAAAGAAAACAAATCTAGCCGTCTCCTCGCTGATGTCTGGATCCCAATAATATTTAGCCTACAACATATAATGATAACATTACAAAACTAAAAGAGTATAATCATTATTAATTATAACATTTTAATAACAAACTAACATTTAAATTTTAAATAAAAACCATTAACACATTACCTTAAACTCATCCCACGCATCCTCCTTCTGCCTCTGTGGCAATTTTTTCCAGTTGGGCCAAAACTCGGTCATTTTCCGAGACCGCCAGTATTGCCCGATCTTAGTGCCAGTGGTGGGGTATCCACCTACAAACCTGCCATATGTACACATACAGCAACGTTCAAGTCATACAAAAGTAAAAAAACACACACGCACACAGATCAGAAAGAGTAGCCCAATAATGTTCGATAACAACACCAACAAAGCCTTGGTCCCAATTCTGTTTGATAAACAAATATCCTTGACACCAGCATACAGAGGGCAGAATGAGAGTAATCCAAGTCCATTGACAACCTCCAAAAGAAAAATTAATAAAAATAGAAATGCCACATGCAGCAGAATAAGAGTAATCCAAAAAAAAAAAAAAGCGTTAAACACACACGGCGTGCTATTAAAATTGATTCAATTCTGTCAAAGAACCAATGCAAAGGAGGACAATAAGCCAATATTCCAGAAAAAAAAACAGAAAAAACAAACCTAAGCAGTTAACCAATTTCTTGAAATTTCTTGAAATCGATAAATAAATAAATCATAAAAATCGATGAAGAGGGGGAATCGAAATACCTGGTTGATGAATACAGAGAAGAGAGAGAAATTGACCGTGGAAGGAGGCGGACGGACCAACGGAGACGGCGTGAGACGGTGGAGAGGTGGACGGAACCCTAGATTGGCAAAAATACAGAACCCTAGATTGGCAAAAACCGCATCAGCAATATAATTGATTAAAAAAGAATACAATCGAATGTAGTTTAAAGAGGGGAAATCACGTACCTTGAAGAAGAGAGAGCTAGGATTGAGAAATTGGATCGCTTCGAGAGGGAGAGAGAGACGCAGATGGTGAAGACGGTGGAGATGGTGGACGGCGAAGGTTCGTCACGGCGGAGACGGTGGAGAGGTGGACGACGGCGGCGATTCTTCTTCTAGGTCGCCAGAGAGCGGGAAGAGAGAGAAAGCGGGAAGAGAGAGAGAGGGAAATTGATACGTAATTGATATCCGAGGGATTAAATGAGTTTTTATAATTTCCCCGGCGACGGAATATTCCGCCGCTAAATATTAATTATAGCGGCGGAAATTAAATTCCGACGCTATAATTAATATTTAGCGGCGGAATATTCCGTCGTCTGTAAATCCGACGCTAAACTATACGTCCGCTCACCTGGATCGATGACATGGCACTCTCGCGACGGAAATTTCCGCCGCTGATTTTAAATTCAGCGACGGAAATTTCCGCCGCTATTATTAATAAATATAATTGTTTTCATTACATTTTTGTAAAAATAAATAAATCACTAATATTTATTAATTTTAATTTAATAAATATCATTATTTTTATTTATATAAAAATAAATAAATCATAATAATTTATGATATATTTATATAAAAATAAATAAATCATAAATATTAATTAATTTTAATTTTATAATGGCATTATTTTTATTTATATAAAATATGAAAGTTATTTTAAATTACTCTCAAAAAAATAAATATGAGTCAATAAATATTATTTTTGAAAAATTTTTAATTTAATAAATATCATTATTTTTATTTATATAAAAATAAATAAATCATAAATATTTATGATATTTTTGAAAAAATAAATAAATCATAAATATTAATTAATTTTAATTTTATAATGCCATTATTTTTATTTATATAAAATATGAAAGTTATTTTAAATTACTCTCAAAAAAATAAATATGAGTCAATAAATATTATTGACTCATATTTATTTTTATGAGTCAATAAATATTATTGACCCATATTTATTTTAAATTACCCTATACCCTATACCCTATACCCTATACCCTATATATATCCTATACCCTATACCCTATACCCTATACCCTATACCCCTATACCCTATACCCTATACCCCTATACCCTATACCCTATACACTATACCCTATACCCTATACCCTATACCCTATACCCTATACCCTATACCCTATACCCTATACCCTATACCCTATACCCTATACCCTATACCCCTATACCCTATACCCTATACCCTATACCCTATACCCTATACCCTATACCCTATACCCTATACCCTATACCCTATACCCTATACCCTATACCCTATACCCTATACCCTATACCCTATACCCTATACCCTATACCCTATACCCTATACCCTATACCCCTATACCCTATACCCTATACCCTATACCCCTATACCCTATACCCTATACCCTATACCCTATACCCTATACCCTATACCCTATACCCTATACCCTATACCCTATACCCTATACCCTATACCCTATACCATATACCCTATACCCTATACCCTATACCCTATACCCTATACCCTATACCCTATACCCTATACCCTATAAATTTATACCCTATTCCCTATATATTATACCCTATACCCTATACCCTATACCCAATACCCTATACCCTATACCCTATACCCTATACCCTATACCCTATACCCTATACCCTATACCCTATACCCTATAC
The DNA here is from genome assembly GCA_022495995.1 of Adenophora triphylla var. japonica. Lineage (NCBI taxonomy): Eukaryota > Viridiplantae > Streptophyta > Magnoliopsida > Asterales > Campanulaceae > Adenophora > Adenophora triphylla. Next base: position 103,473 of record JAFEMH010006053.1, read on the forward strand.
CCTATACCCTATACCCTATACCCTATACCCTATACCCTATACCCTATACCCTATACCTATACCCTATACCCTATACCCTATACCCTATACCCTATATCCTATACCCTATACCCTATACCCTATACCCTATACCCTATACCCTATACACTATACTCTCTATACCCTATACCACTATACTTATACTCCTATATACTATAATTTACCCTATACCACTATACTTACCCACTCTATACCCTATACCCTATACCCTATACCCTATATGGCTTGGTTGTGTTAGGGGTTGGTGGTTAGGTTTGTGGCTTTAGGTTTAGGTTTGTGTTAGTGGTTTGTGGTTTAGGGTTTAGGGTTTAGGGTTTAGGGTTTAGGGTTTAGGGTTTAGGGTTTATGGTTAGGGGTTTAGGGTTTAGGGTTTAGGGTTTAGGGTTTAGGGTTTTGGGTTTGTGGTTTGTGTGGTTTAGGTTTTAGTGGCTTTGTGGTTTGTGGTTTAGGTTTGTGGGTTAGGGTTTTGGTGGTTTAGGGTTTAGGGTTTCTTGGGTTTTGGGTTTTGGGTTTTAGTTTAGGTTTAGGGTTTAGGGTTTAGGGTTTAGGGTTTAGGTTTAGGGTTTAGGGTTTAGGGTTAGGTTTAGTGGTTTGTGGTTTAGTGGTTTAGTTTAGGTTTTTTTTTTTTTTTTTTTTTTTTTTTTTTTTTTGGAAAACCAGGACGACACCTGGGAAATTTTATTGATGATAAAATAAAATATAACAATGATCGGGAATAATACCCGAATCTAGAAGCAAAGATTAAATATTTACATTTAATCTAAAAAACCTATTGAAAATATGAAAACAACCCACAAGATGATCCAATCCATATTTCCAAACCCCTTCGACATTTCACATTTGAACCAAACAGGCAACACCTAAATTAGCCCAAATCCGGCCCAAACCTTCCAGCCCAATTCGCCTATGTGATGCATGGCCGTGCTTAGTTCCACACAAGGCCGTGCGTTGTACTAAAAAGACACAAATCTGTGGTCTTATAATTACTATCCATATCAAAATGGCCAAACATGAAGCGGCCGCCTCAACCCTTGGCCCCAAAATCTCCAAATTGATGCGGCCGCCTGAGAGAAATGAGGCGAACGCCTCGGCCACCGAAGCTCGACCAAACAAAACCCAAAAAAACCAAATCTGATGCGGCCGCCTGAAATCGAATGGTGCGTGCGCCTCGTCCACAGCTTTGACATTCAGGAACATCAGAAATATCAAAACACCAGCAACGAACTTGGCTTGTCTTGGCTACCTTGACCCAACAGAAAACCAAACCCATCCTAGTAACAATGAACTACCAAATGATTTGAATTGCATGAACAAAAAATCCACCAGCAATCCATCAAATTGTAGCACAGCAACATGATCAAATGATTTGGGTGTGCACAGCAGCAAATTGTAGCACTCAACATATCAAGCAACAAACAATCCACCAGCAATCCATCAATGTCGAACCACATATACACCCAAATCATCAAATCTCAAAGCATTTATCACCTCCCCCGGCAACTCACTAGCAGTAGCATACCTCACTTGTTGCCTATGACCATGCGCCACTGCAGCCAACCTGTCCGCAACGCCATTTGCCTCCCGCAACACATGACGGATACCAAAACCACCTAATAAACGAGAGCATTCCCGTATCTCATAAGAACAACGCCACGGGCCCGAAACTCTACCTTGTAAAATCCCAACAGCCACCAAAGAATCAGACTCAGCCAGAACCGATGAAAAAAGAAGCTCCCGGCACAAACGTAAACCATCCCTCAAAGCATAAATCTCGGCCTGCATATTGGTGCCCAACCCATAATAATTAGAGAAAGCACATATGAATCCGCCCCTCCAATCACGAATTATTCCTCCCCCCGAACACTCTCCATGCACAGATGACCCATCCGTGTTGAGTGTATAGAAATAATCTCGCCGGCTCCCATTTCAACATTCTAGTCTTCCTACGCTTTACCTCCGCCACCCGTAAGCCCAAAAGCGTATAAGATATTTCGAGCCTCCACTGTTGGCTTACCCTTAGGAACCAAAGTAGAGCACATATCTAACAACGCATGATGAATCCCATCAATAATAGCCCCACTCTCCATCTGCTTGCCATCAAATACCATTTTACATCTAGCTTTCCATAAGCCCCAGCAAACAAACATCATAATTCCCATACGCACCAATCCTATCTGTGACCTCCTGGATTGTCCCCTACACCAACTATTCCATAGATGATGGAAATCCGTATATTGATACCCAATCCCAAAGAACGAGGACCAATGCTGCCATAAGGTGAGAGCCATTGTAGAATGTAAAAACAAATGCTCTAGAGTTTCTCTGCCACCACCCAACGACAACAAACACATCTCGGAGGGATATTGAAACCCCTCTCTTCCGAGTCTTGCATCTACCGGGAGGCCATTATGCCTTAGACGCCACCAAAAACCACTCACCTTGGTCGGGATATGCTTATGCCATATCTTAGCTCCCCAATCCACTAAAGGACTCCGGAGACGATAGTGTTCCCACCAAGCAGAAGTCTCGAACAAACCTGATTTTGTCAAAGTAAAAATGACCCTATCCTCCCTATCCATATCAATACGGACTCTCTGAACACTATTATGTAAATGATTCGGAATCAGATCCCATAAATCATCAATAACAGAAAGGCCATCCCGAACCGTGAGCGTATGATCCACCGGATTAGGGCCCCCAATGCTTTCCCCACACCAATCATCCACCCAGAACTGAATATCCCCTCTGCCAATGATCCATCTGCTGCAATCCTCCAGTTGAGGCAATAGAGAAGAAGCTGCCTTCCAAGCATGTGAACTAGAATCCGCATATCGCATCCCATACTTCTCCCGAATAAACCGCGACCACAAGGATGTGCCATGTTTAGCAACCCATGCCAACTTGGCCAATAATGCACTATTGACTTCCCCATCGAACGCACCCCAATCCGCCTTCTTGAATAGGTTTACAAACCTTATCCCAACCCACCCATTAGGGACGTTTCTCACCTCCACTACTCCAAAGAAAATTTGCCAACATCCCCTCAATCTTTTTTATCACTCCTTTAGGGACCTTTAGAACCCCCATTGAATAAATAGGTATACTGCTAAGAACTGACTTAATTAAAATCAATTTACCTCCGAAAGATAGCAGCCTCGCCTTCCAACCATTTATCCTCTTCATCACCTTCGCTCCAACTACTGCAAAATGAATCCGATGCGTTCTCCCTTGAACAAAGGAATACCCGGTACTTTAGAGGGAATTGTTGATGTGTACATCCCGACCAACGTCGAATGTTATCCACCTCAAAATTCCTCATCCTCTTTCCTACATAAAAACCACTCTTCTCAAGATTGATAAGCTGCCCCGAAGCCTTCTCATACTTGGCTAAAACTCCCCTTAATCCTTCAATCGAGTTCCTCCTCCCATTACAGAAAATAAGCATGTCATCAGCATATAACAGGTGAGAAATAGGAAAACCCCCTCGACCATGATTATACGGAAGAAAAATACCCTCCTCCACCGCCCTATGCAATGCCCGAGATAACACCTCCTGAGCAATAATGAACAAAAGAGGGGATAAAGGATCTCCTTGCTTCACCCCTCGAGACGAAGCAAAGAAACCATGTGAAATACCACCCATCCGGACCGAATACCAGTTACCTTGGACCAACCTCCATATTAAGTCCCTGCTTCTATCACTGAAACCAAACGAGACCAATGCACGAAACAGAAAATCCCACTCCAAACGATCATAAGCCTTGGACATGTCAAGCTTAAATAAAACATTACCACCTGTTACTTTCTGATCAATCCTGTGCACCAACTCATGGGCCAAAGCAATATTCTCCTGAATACCCCGCCCCTTCACAAAACCTGTTTGCTCCTGAGAAATCACCTTCGGAATCACCAAAGCCAGCCGGATAGTAAGAATTTTTGAAATAACCTTGTTCATGAAAGTGGACAAGCTTATCGGTCTCAAATCCTTA
>JAFEMH010006053.1:112500-137622 GCA_022495995.1 Adenophora triphylla var. japonica
TTTTTCAAGACTTATAAGCTGCCCCGAAGCCCTTTCATACTTTGCCAAAACACCCCTTAATCCCTCAATCGAACTCCTCCTCCCATTACAAAAAAAGCAACATATCATCCGCATACAACAAATGGATGATAGGAAAACCACCCCAACCATGCAAATACGGAAGGAAGACATTATTTGCCACCGCTTTTTGCAAGGCCCGAGACAATACCTCCTGAGCAATAATAAACAAAAGGGGTGATAGAGGTTCCCCTTGTTTCACCCCACGAGACGAAGCGAAAAATCCATAAGAGATCCCACCCATTCAAACCGAGTACCAATTTCCCTGAACCAATCTCCAAATCAAATCACGACATCCATCACTGAAACCGAAAGAAGTCAAAGCACGAAACAGGAAGTCCCACTCCAATCGATCATATACCTTAGACATATCAATCTTGAACAATACATTGCCCCCCATAACTTTCTGATCAATCTGATGCACCAACTCGTGAGCCAAAGCAATTTTTCTTGAATACCCCAGTGAAATTACTCGGGATTCGCACGAGCGAAGCGCGGTTGTCTTTCGTGGATGGTTGGTGTTTGAGACCTCACTTTCGGGAAGGAGAGGAGTCGCCACGCGAATTTGTATTTTGAGCCCAAACGTTGAAAAACGGCTTTTGTGAAAATGGTGTCGTTTTTATTGGTAGCAAAAACTTTGGAAAAGGCTTTGAAAAGGGGTGTCATTTTTATTGGTAGCAAAAACGAGAAAAAGGTTTTTTGAGTACCAGAGATTGTTTGGTTCGGAGGTCACGTTACGTTTCGGGAAGAGTATTTTGAGATCACTCGAAATGCCTCGTATGACGAGTCTTTCTACCTTTCTCGAAAATGTGTGCGTGTGTGTGTGTGTTTGAATTTTGAAAATGGGGGCTTGAATGACAAGCTTAATCTTGGTTTGAATGTCAAACGTTGATTTTGTGATTCTTTTTGAAAAGGCGAGCGTTTGAATGACAAACGTCGGTTTTGGAGTTTTTTAGGAAAAGTGACATGAGTGCTGATTTTGAACCTTTAACTTAAGTGTCAAATGTTGACTTTTAATAAAAGAGCGTTTGAATGTCAAACGTCGGATTTTGAGTTTGAAGATGATTGTTTGGATGCCAAACGTCATTTCGCGCGTTTTTGAAAGAGTGCTCGAATGTCGAACTCCGGTTTTGAACCGGGCATTACATTGTTAGCGATTTTATGGGAAAAAAGCATTAAATGATATGCAATCAACGAATCATTTTTGCGACTCGGAATTTGATAAGTAGATACTATCACGAGCCAAACGGCTCGGACTTGTAAATGACAGTATTTAAAGTGCGGTATCGACGGAATCAAACGACCCAGATTTTAAAAGTGCGTTAAGTAAATAGCATTCAACGGATCAAATGATCCGGATCGTTAAATGACTATCACGAACCAAACGGTTCGGACTATAAAGTTGCATAAAGTAAATGATGTTCAACGGATCAAACGATCCGGAATTGTAAATGACATAAAAAGTAACGGAACGGGGCCGGAACGCCATTTTAACCAGAGATTACTTCTCTTACGGGAAGAGAAGAGGATCAGAGACTAAAACGCATCGGATCCCATTGACGATGACGTCTACATTTCAATAACGTTCGACCGAAATGGTTGTAGCGTCTGGCACGTAAATCGAGACAGAACGAGTGTTTAGGGAGAGAGAGTGTTACCTATGGCTAGGGGTTGACTCTTTTGGCTCGGGATACGATTTAGTGTTTGGAATGGTGTTTTGAGGTGGTGTGGCTCGTATTTGGTTGAAATACGGAGTTTTCACGCGAATCGAGGCGAAACGGGGCTCGGAAGGGGGTGAAAATGGTTTGGGCCGTGACTGTGGAGAGAAAATGGTTATGTTTTTCTTTTTTTTGAAATGTTAACAACCCTCTGTATTTATAGGGTAAAATTGCAAAAGAGTCCGGACGGACTTAACCTGAATTCTAGGGGGTTTTGTGGTATTTTTGAAATTGGAGGGACTTGCTGGCATTTCTGTTTTGCCTGCAAAAGAGTCCGGACGGTTTGGGACTGCTCCCAGGGGTATTTTGGTTTTTTCACACTGAAATCTGATTGACATTGACTGGAGGGTTGTGGCATGCGTGCCACTTGCCCCTGTGACTCACCAAGGCATGGGTTTTCGTGCCATTATTCTCGGTTTTGTCAGTTTTTTAAATAACTGTCTGAAAAGTGTCCGAAAAGCCCCCGAAAAGTGCCGGAAAGTGCATTTTTTAGGAGAAGCTATACTTTTACATGCGACAATGTGTGTTGAGTACGCTTTAACGTTGGGATGCGCGGGGCAGTCCCGGGACGTCTCATTGGCTTGAGAACGGGGAGATTAACGGGTTCCGGTTAACCTAAAGCGGGCCAGTTAACGGATTCCGATTAACTTTTAACGGATTTTGGCGATCCGGATTTGGGTACTTACAGTTAGCTCCTCAGCGACGTCACTTTTGAATGAAGTGGGGTCGTTAAAAAAAGATAAGGATCTAAATCGGGGGATGCCTTACTTGAAGAGACTTGAGAGGTCAGCTGGCTGGATCCTTAGTGAAAGGATTCCTACGTATCCCGAGCGGGAATCAAGCCGATCGTAGTTCGTAGGTGCAAGGAGCCGTGCGTGGGGACCTTGACCTAAGCGAGACTGTTGTGAGGCGTCTGAACCTAAGCGGAGACTATTGTGAGGCGTCTGAACCTGGGATTTCTGAAACCTTCGAGGGCGTGTGGCGCCTCAGACCGAGATTGCTGAAACATTCAAGGGCATGTGGCGCCTCAGACCGGAGTTACTGAAACTTACGAGGGCATGTGGCACCTCAGACCGGGGTTACTGAAACTTTTGAGGGCGTGTGGTTGTGATGATGTGCATTCGAAAATTTTCCCATTTTTTGTTTAAAAGAAAATCAACGAAAACGGAGTCGCCACGCCATTTTTATTTTGAGGGCCAAAACTTTGAAAAAAGCCCGAGATCAGAGATTTAGGTTCGGAGGTCATGTTACGCGTCGGGAAGGACGTTAGTGTGCACCCGACGCGCCTCGCAAAACGAGTCTTCCAAACATTTGAAATCCTTTGTTGTGTGTGTGTGTGTGTGTGTGTGTGTGTTTTGACCAAAATGAGTTGAAACTGAGAAAAACAAAAATGGAGAACTCTTTATAAGACTTTGAACAATCTCCAAGATTTTTGGTATGATTTTTGGATTGAGTCTTGGCACTCAAAAGATTTTTGGATTTGAAAAAGCAATTCTGCCAGAATGAAAGAAGGCAGTTGACCCTTGACTTTGAAATGGACTTAAAGGCTTCAAAACCTCAGAATCTGGGGAAAATCCGAGAATGAAAGTTTCTTAAAACACCCTAAATAGGGTTTCTGCAAAGGAACTTTCCATTTTTGAAGTAATTTGAGGGGTCAAAACCTTCTGGAAATCTCAGATGTGAAATCTGGATTTCCAGAAGCTGATGAACTGGCCTCTAAAAGAAAAATTGAAAAAAGGAGTTTTACTCACTCAAAAAGTAAAATAAAAATATGTCTGGAAAGATCTGGATGTTGGATACAAAAAGTATTTTGTAGTCAACACCCAATTCCAAGTTTTACTGGGTCCAAAAAATAGGAAAATGGACCGAGGTCTCAGAACAATGCTACTGGACAGCAAGATGTTCTTGAGGGAAAATGTGATTTTTGGGGGGTTTGCATCTATGTTCACCCCATTTTCATCCCTAGACTTGATACCACTACTTTTTGTTAAGTGGTTATCATATTCAAGTCATCCTTGGGGAATTTATGGGGTTTAAACATGTCCTTTGCAAAGGGAAAGGGGATCTTTTGTAAAGATGAAACCAAAGAGAAAGAATTAACTAGAGATCTAAAATGTGGACCATTTGAGATGGTCATTCATGAAGATGAACTTCAAGATGACCATCTTAGGTCAAAACTCAAGTTAAACTAGACATAAAATAAGTCAAAGTAAGAAGAACAAGATGATCAAGAGATCAAAAGAGAATTTTAGGGTTTTGAGAAGGAGGGCTTTACCAAGGGTGACACCCTATCTTCCTAGGCTTGGAATTTGACTTGAGGAGTATCAAGATTTGGTGTTTGGCTTGAGGAGTATCAAGGTTTGGTGTGTTTGGTATTTGATTGGGAAAGATTCAAGAGAAAATGGTGGCAATCTAAGGATTCCCACCGTTTTCTCTCTATATTTCGCCGTAACTTCGTTCGTGAGTAAGTTGTCCTTCTAAACCGAGAGAGGAGGGTTTAATTTATAGGCCCTCCGAAAACTCAAAGATGTCCGCGCGGAGGTCCCTCAGAAACGTGCCTCGGTGCATTAAATGCCGCTCCAGGCTTTGAACAGAAGAATATTTTTCAAAATATCGGCAAAATTGTTTTTCAACTTGTCGTTTCGGGATTTTCTTAATTCTTTTTCTTTTTGGATTCCTTTTGGTTTAACTTTAAATAGCAAACCCTAACCTACCCTTGCTTGGTTAGAAAGGTTAGAGATTGTTAGAAATGTTAGAAATGTTAAAACTTTCGTTAACTTTCTAACGAAAAGCTACCAACTCAAATTGGAGCACTTACAAGTAGCCCCTCGGCGACGGTGCTTTCGAAGGAAGCGGGGTCGTCGATAAGAGTAAGGCTCCATATTTGATAGGATGATCAAGTGATCGAGTGGCTGAACCTATTCAATAGGCTACCTACGTATCCCGAATGGGAATCAAGCCGGTCGTAGTTCGGGTCTTTGACCCTGGGAATGATTGTTTTTAAGGTATCAACCTGGAGATGATGGCGTTTTAGGCGCCTCGGACCTTGAAGATGATGGCGTTTTAGGTGCCTCGAACCTTGAAGATGGCGTTTTAGGTGCCTCGAACCTTAGAGATGGCGTTTTAGGTGTCTCGAACCTTGATGGTGGGGATGGATGGTCCTCTGGTGGACTTTGCTTGAAAGGATCGGTCTTACGTCTGCTGCCGAAGGAAAGGATGACCATTTTGGTCGAGTGGATGGACCTAATGATAGGCTACCTACGTATCCCGAGTGGGAATCAAGCCGGCCGTAGTTTGAAATTTACTCGAGATTTCGTTGGCTTCGCTGGGGATTTCGTTAGCCTTGCTGGGGAAAAGCAGACGTATTCGTCGGGGAAATCGGTCTTACGTTTTACTGCCGTGAATGATTTTGATGAAAGATACGGGATCCGTTATCTTTCTCGGGGCACTCGGTCTTATGTTTAACTGCCGGGGATGATTTTGATGAAAGAAACGGGATTCCGTTATCTTTCTCGGGGCACTCGGTCTTACGTTTAACTGCCGGGAATTTCTTTTGAGAGGGTATGAACCTAAATGGGAACTTAGTTCAGGAGTATGAACCTAAGTTGAGGTTCGGTTCAGGAGTATGAACCTAAATGGAGACTTAGTTCAGGAGTATGAACCTAAGTTGAGATTTGGTTCAGGAGTATGAACCTAAATGGGAACTTAGTTCAGGAGTATGAACCTAAGGTGAGATTTGGTTCAGGAGTATGAACCTAAATGGGAACTTAGTTCAGGAGTATGAACCTAAGTTGAGGTCTTGTTCAGGAGTATGAACCTAAATGGGAACTTGGTTCAGGAGTATGAACCTAAGTTGAGGTTTTGTTCAGGAGTATGAACCTAAATGGGAACTTAGTTCAAGAGTATGAACCTAAGTTGAGGTTTTTTACCTGATGGAGGCTATTTGAAGGTGTTCTTGCTGGGGAAGACTCGGGCTTACGAGAATCATCGGGAAGAAAGGTGATCAATGTCGGTCAAGTGGATGGACCAAGGATTGATCAGATCCGGGGTCACCCGAGGATTGACTATTTTAGGGAAGTCGTCCTGTATTTGGGAGTCACCCGAGGGATTGACTATTTTAGGGAAGTCGCCCCTATGATCTGACTATTTTTGGGAGGTCGCCCTATGATCTGACTATTTTTGGGAAGTCACCCTATGATCTGACTGTTTTGGGGAAGTCGCCCCATGGTTTGACTATTTTTGGGAAGTCGCCCTGTGGTTTGACTATTTTTGGGAAGTCGCCCTATGATCTGACTATTTTTGGGAAGTCGCCCTGTGGTTTGACTATTTTTGGGAAGTCACCCTATGATCTGACTATTTTTGGGAAGTCGCCCTATGGTTTGACTGTTTTGGGGAAGTCACCCTATGATCTGACTATTTTTGGGAAGTCGCCCTATGATCTGACTATTTTTGGGAAGTCGCCCTGTGGTTTGACTATTTTTGGGAAGTCACCCTACGATTTGACTATTTTTGGGAAGTCACCCTATGATCTCGACTATTTTTGGGAAGTCGCCCTATGATCTGACTATTTTTGGGAAGTCGCCCTGTGGTTTGACTATTTTTGGGAAGTCGCCCTATGGTTTGACTGTTTTGGGGAAGTCGCCCTATGATCTGACTATTTTTGGGAAGTCGCCCTATGGTTTGACTATTTTTGGGAAGTCGCCCTATGATCTGATGATAATGTTCTTTTAGAAAAGTAGTTGACTAAGATATGCTTTCATACCCGTGCCGTGCTTACCCGTAGTTGCCGGAAGGACCGAGGCTACGGCCGATGTTGATGAAGAGTTGTTAAGTTGCTGTTCGTGGGACGGTTTCGCCGACGATTTGCCGTCTTTGGAAGCATTTTGACCCGAAGGAGGAGTTTGGTTGAGTCCGCATCTTGCCGGTGATCGTCAACCTTGTAGAGGTGGTTGAGCTTGTATTCACATTGGGACTTCTTGCTTTTGAGAACTTGGTGTCTCGACCGCATTGTATTGGAGAGCTTGGCGTCTCTCGACCTTCTTGCCTTGGAGAACTTGGCGTCTCTGACCGATTTGTATTTGAGAACTTGGCGTCCCTGACCGATTTGTATTGGAGAACTTGGCGTCTCTGACCGATTTGTATGTGAGAACTTGGCGTCTCTGACCGACTGGCATTTGATTTGCATTTGAGAACTTGGCGTCCCTGACCGAACTGTATTTGAGAACTTGGCATCTCTGACCGAATTGTATTTGAGAACTTGGCGTCTCTGACCAACTGGCATTTGATTTGCATTTGAGAACTTGGCGTCCCTGACCGATTTGCATTTTGAGAACTTGGCGTCTCTGACCGAATTGTAGACACTGGAGGTGGTCTTCATTGGGGGCTGTTTTCATCCATTTGTGGACATTGGGGGTCGTCTTTAGCAAGTTGCAGACGCCGGAGCTTGTCTTTGCCAAACTGTAGATGCTGGAGGCTGTCTTCATCCATTTGTGGACATTGGAGGTCGACTTTGGTGAAGATCATTCTTGCCGAAAAGGGGGATTTGATTTCACGTTTGAATTCCTGCATTCGTTAGTGAAGAGGAAGATGCATATATGACATTCATGATGACAGATGCATGCATAGAGCCAAAAATGATTGTGAGAGTATCGCTGCATATGTTTGCGAGATGATGCATTTACTTGCTTTCGAAGATGCACCTAGCCTAAGCTTTTGATAGGGAAATTATGATTTATGATCTTCAATTCACTTAGGATTTTTCCTATTGATTCAAGTTTTGTGCATGCTACATGAGCCCTTGGGAGATTTTTGTGGGGATGCATGGTTATGTATGTGTCTGGAGACTGTTTGGAACAGATTTTGAGCATGTGGGGGATGAGAACCCTTGATCGCGATTTAAACAGCGGTTGTTGGTGAGGTTTTGTCGTAGATCACATGGATCTCAATTTTGATGAGATTGGATTCGGATCCGGGTCTTGATTGGAATTTTCTCTCTCAATCTTGGTCATTTGAAGCCGATGCCGACGTGCTCTAGGGCACGTTGATATGAGTGAAGCTTCTTTCATTTGGGTGAGCCGTGACCTCGGCCGAAACCTTATCCGGAGAATGATTTGATGGAATTGCTAATGCCGGGAGAAACCCCGATCTTGAATTCCGATGCTACGGAGGCTACCGTGTACCAAGTTCGAAGCCGAAATTCTTTCTTGATAAAATTCGGGTCCAAAAGACCGTCTTGACAAAGCCCCGGATCCCGAGTAGGCAAAGTCCGGATTTTGAAGAAGTGACTTGGCGAATCTATCTCGTAGTGAAGAACGCAATGTGGACCCAAGGATGACTATAGAAGTCCCATCTTAAAGAGCCGATACAGAGAACCCGGGAGGACCGCTTAGCACGCCCCAGCCGTGAAGAAACACAGAGCAGTCCTATTGCAGGCAGAGTCATCATGTGACCAAGGAGGCACCCATCTTTTCAGATCTTAGTCAACCAGTCAATGGACAGGACTCAGGAATGTTTACGTGCAGGGGCACATCTTTCGAAAAGTGGGAATGAATCCCGATTTTGTGTATACACACTCGCTTTAGGTTTGACTCTTTTGAGAGAGTATAAGCATTACAAGGTGTGGAAAAGTGTATGGGAGCCCCTGCTGGCAGAAAGACAGTGTTTGGCTCTATTTTCCTATGATGTAGAGAGAGAAGACTTGTTGAGACACTTGAAAAATTGTCTTATTCATGATGATCACAAGGCTGCTTAAAACCCTTTGTTAATGTTCGGGTTATTCAACATCTGATATGAACAAATATTTTGATTAATCACAAGGAGAAAACCAACTGATATCGAGGATCAAGCTCGAAAAGTGTATAGGGACGATCCCTGATGAGACCGGATTTTTTTTTTCTTTTTTGAGATTTGTTTGTGATTTCGACCGGACCATTTCTGGTTGCCTACGTTCCCTCCATTATGAAGAGCTCAGGTCGCCGTAGTTCGGGCCTATCCCGAATGAAAAGAGAATGAATGTTGAAATTCGAGGGTCTGAGGACCTTTGGGGATTTTGAGGATTTGGAGGATTGAATAACATATCCCCTTAGAGTGTCCATGAAAGACACGGATGCGAAGCCCCAGTGGGACATCCACGGCAAGTGTTTGTGAGGAGAAATGAAATATGCTCACATGAAGGGAAGGGTTGAATTTGCACAATCTTTGATTGGTAATTTTGAACCAAAATGGATTAGACTCCAATTTAAGCAAGCATTAATTTGATCCTGACATCGTGGATATTAGAATGAAACTGCTATCCGGTAGGGACTGTAGTTGGGTTTCCGGGCTTCGATCGGCTATCGGGTGATTTGGGAGATTATGACCTCTTGAGATGAGAGGTCGGCTAGGCCTTTTACTGACTGAACCTCTAAAGATGAGAGGTTGGCTCGCGGGGATGTGTTTGGAAAATCTATGGCGAGGAAGATTGATTGCCTCCAAGAATGAGAGGTCAGATTTTGACTTGGCCAAGGGCAAGGGTAATGGTGATGGGAGTATCCTCTAAAATTGAGAGGATGGCTTGGGATTGGTTTAAGGTAATGATAAGAGGAAGTCCGAGCTACTGACAACTTTTTGCGATCTTGCGAGAATTCAGGCTCCTTTTTGATCATTGGAGAGCTTCTTGAGATGTCGGGGACTTTTGAGTTCTTCTTCTTTTTTTTTTTTTGGAAGGCTTCCTGAGGAGCTTGGAATTATATCCGAGATTGTGAGGATTTTAAAATCCTTCTTTTTTGTTTCTTTTTTTGTTTTTGTTTTTTTTTTGTTTTTTTTTTTTTTTTTTTTTTTTTTTGTTTTTTTTTTGTTTTTTTTTTTTTGACTTGGAAAGCTTCCCGAGGAGTTGAGGATTATCTTTGTCCTTCCTTCATGGCTTGAGATAATTTGCGCATCGCCGATTCTCGAAGCTAACTTCTCGGGCTCGCTTGGACTTTCTCTCGCATGGAGCAAAAATGATGGCTAAACCGGGTTTCAAAACACGCCGATCTTGAAATGAGAGGGTAGTGTTTAGTAAGGGTGAGGTAATGGCTTTCCTATGGGTGAAAGGTTTCAACCGCAATCCCTACCGGATGACCTAAACGAGATTAAGTCTTCATTGCTTGCTTAAGCTTTATATGAGAAAAGATCCATGCAAATTCATCGAGCAACGAGATGATGATGATGAAAGGGATGTGAGCATATGAGATGCAAGATGGGAGTTGGTAAGCCCCAATTTGGGAAGGATATCAATTGATTTTCTCACTCCGATTAGTTTAAATATTAATCATTTTCGAAGAATTAGTGGTTGAGCAAAGACAAGTGATCATTTTGAATAAAACCATTTCAATTAAGTGTAACGTGGGTGCGCAAGTGATGTCTCGAGTCTAGCAAGAAAAGAAAAAAGACTTATATTAAAAATTAGACACTTAACCACTATGTCCAAAATGGACTACAACGACAAATGTCCAGAAGGACTTAGGTGAAAGAAAAGTACTAGAACCTACGAAGGTTGACTCAAAAGACTATTTTAAAGATAGGTAACCCCCGCCTAGCCCCTCTTTGCCGTTGAACCATGCATCTATTCTTCGACGCCGGAGACGGAGCTATTGCACCTTTCCATCAGATTTCCTTGGCAACTTTTTGCTCAATCCAACCATCTTCATTGCCTGCGATGACCGGTTCATTGACCTTGCAAAGGGACGAGTCAAACTCCATCGTGCCCACAAGGCTTCGAACCACCAAACTCGATCATGTTGACACTCATGTTGTTAGGAGCGGGTTATTGATAGTATTAGGTCCTTCGTGCATCTCTAACCTCCCTTGCTCAATCAACCCTTGGATGGCCTTTTTCAGTGGGGACGCAATCATCCGTCGTGTGCCCATGGTACCGATGAAAGGCACAATGCTTGGAGGTATCCAAAGGAGCGCTGGGGTTTCTAGGCCGATAATTTTCCAAAGGCCGGAGCAAACCTTCTCTCACCAAACCTCTAAAGATATCACTCAAAGGCATCCCAAAGTTTCTCAAGTCTTGGAGCCGGGATCTGGATGCATCAGCTTCTTGGGAACAAAGGAAGTGGCATTGTTACAGCCCCGTCCCGCGTAGCCGATCGCCTCTTTGCCTTTAGCGAAAGTGAGAGTAGTTTTGGAGGGAGGAGCCCGATATCCGTAGGGCAGTGCAAAGAAGCCGGCCGCCGATTGTAAGCCTTTTCAAACTTAGCCCCGGAGTTAACCATTACACGCAAGTCGGGCCGTAGGGAAGTGGCCGAGGGAAGCTCTCAAATGCGGCTTCAAGCATGACCGAAAGATGTCTAACTCGCTCCTCGTCAGAGGGAGGAATGGGCATTTCACCGAGCTTTAAGTTCCATCTCTTATAGAAATCCCCAATATTCTCATTAGTGGCGCCGCATCGTTGTTTGCAGTGTCAACTCGCTTTGTCTCCCACTCCAAGTCGGGCTTTATACTTATCTCGTGAAAGTACCGGTAATTTGTTCCCAAGTAGCCCTAGCTTCAGCCGCAATCGGAAAACCATTTCAAAGCCCCCGACTTCAAAGAGAGACTAAAGTAATTCCGGCCAACCGCCGGTTTGTGCATCCCTTAGCCTTCATTGCCAAAGTATAGGTGTCCAAGTGAGTTTTAGGGCATGCACTCCCGTCAAACAATTCCAGAGCGGGCATCACAAACTTGTGAGGTAGGGGGACAATCGAGTCGGGATCTCGTAGGCCGAAGAGCAAGGTTCTTTTGGCGGTCAATTCAGCAATCTCGTGCTTTCATTTCCTTGTGTTGCTCCATAAACCAAGCCAATTCGGGATCCAAAGGCGGAGCGGAATTCCCGAGCCGATATTTGAGCTAGAAGAGGACTAGTTGTTGGTGGTGCATCAAAGGAAGGAATACCATATCCCTGAGCATAGGTGAAAACCTCGTCCCTGGCCCAAATTACCCCGGGAGTGTAGGTAGGAGTCGGCAAAGGATAGAACCCAAATGACTTGCCGTTGGCTTCCAATCGGCAGAGGAAGATGGAGGCAGATCTCAGGTAGCCATATGGCTTGGATTTTCTGAGCGAGGCCCATAAGTAGGCTTAAGTGCGCGGCCGCCGTCCCCGGTTGTTGAATTGCATGGTCCGGTTGTAGCGAGGATGCATAACCGAGAGGATACTGTGGTCCCGGTGATTCGGATGAAACCGGGATGAAGGCTTGATAACCCATAGAAGTCCGAGTGAATGGATTTGTGAAAGTTGTGTGAGGAGCAACCGAACCAAGCACTATTCTCGAGGAGGGGCTCCCGATCGTGGCCCGTAACCGCATTGTAGCGGCATTCCAAATTGTGGCCGTTGATGTGAAGGTCCTGGATTGATCGGTTCCGAACCGAGGTGGGATTCCAATCTCGCTGTGGCATTCCGAGGTATCCCCAACCACGAGAGGACATTCCGTACCGACTTTGCCCCCACCGAGGAGCCGTGAACCGATTCGTCCCATCAGCCGCATGGATCCAAAGTGGTCCGACCTGCAGATCGAGGAACATGTGTTCTCGTAGCACCGAAGGAGGTCGGTGGCATCCCGGGAGTAATCGGGGCGACCGAGATCGGGATTGGGGTCATCCTCTTCTTCCACAAAGTGAAGGTGCCATCTAATTGAGGCCGGCGGCCAAACCACGGCTCTTAATAGCCTCGATAAGGCTATTCACCAGTGCTTCCCGTCGCATTCTCATCCGTTCTCGCTAACCGATTCCATTGTCGTTCGTCTCGAGGAGTCCCGGGAGGCGGAGTGACGTTGTCCCCCTCGCTACTCCGATGCAGACATTCAAACCCGGAGTTGAAACAAACGGCGAAGCCGATGAGGCACTCGACTCTTCCCAACCGATTAAACGGTGACCCGTGCCCGAAACCAAGCTTTACGCGGAGTCATGGGGAAAGACACGAGGGTTCTGGGATGGCGGGAATTGAAGGAGGGTAGGTGTTTGGGCTCTTAGGCTCATGCAACATGCGCTTATTTGTTCATGTTTACTTAAAACACGTTTTATTAACCTAATCGGTTGGAAAAGATTGCTCTTCTTTTTTTCGAACTACTCGATTCTCGGATCGCCGGGCCCCGTCACTACGCCTATAAGCCCCTCGTATTCCACCCGTATTTCGACCTCCCAGGTGGACACTCTGCGAGGGTCCTATAGGGCAAGCGGGTCCCACCGACCGAAAGAAAAACGATCCTAAAAGTCTCAAGGGTAATCGAGTCTTAACGAGCATTCGATGTAAATTACGGACAAAGCCGACGTCAAAAGTCAAGATCATGTCCGAGGGCTCGACGAAAAGTCCGCATGATTTGACCGATAAGCGTCCACAATTGATCTTGACTTGTCGTCGCTAAGCCGTAATTAGGCATGGAATATTCATTAATCCTTGATGACTCAAGGTCAATGCCGGGAGTCGTTGTATAATTTGTGCCGCCGTAGCCGAAGTCAAGGCGCCGGTCAATATCTTGGTCAAAGTCTCAGGGCGGAAAACCGCGTAACTTCGACCGATAAGGGTCCCCGAAGATATTGAGCTCGGTATGCCGGACAAAGGCTTGAAAGGAAAGGTCTATACACGGACAGGGCATGACACGCACTGCACTAAAACCAACCGGGTCTCTGACAAAGTGTGTCACGGACAAGTGCATGGTCGACACGAGGCTCCATGGGATGTCTGGGTAGTCCCGTGCTCATCCGAGAGGCGTAATAAGACCAAACGGACCGCGACAAGGATTTCCCGGTTAAGGACGAGTGTGCATGTAAGGTCACGTGCGCGTAGTGTGCAAGCGCCTATCTTCTTTTTCTCGAGAAAAATAGAAATTTTTTATGTATCTTAAAAAGGCATGATGCATGATTTTTTTTTTTTTGAATTTTTTTTTGAAATTTTTTTGAAAATTTTATGAACACATAAGCACATAAGCACAAAAATTCCGACAGTTAGGGACATTATTCCGACAGTCAAAATTTTGACTTTTCCGAGGCGGCCAAAAACAAACACGAAAACTGTGCAAAAATCAACACACACAAAGCAAAGGATTTTCAAATGTTGAGACGGAAGCTAGACCCTCAAAAGCTTTTCCTTTTTTTTTTTGAAAATAATGATACCGGTACGTGGGATTGTTAGACCACAATTTATCCCCGACTCGTGTTAGGAGGCGATAACGGGAAGTTTAATGGTTTCCACCAATATACCAAATATCATTTTTTTTTAGAAAAAGCTCATCTCTTATCCCCAGCGGAGTCGCCACTGTGATGATGTGCATTCGAAAATTTTCCCATTTTTTGTTTAAAAGAAAATCAACGAAAACGGAGTCGCCACGCCATTTTTATTTTGAGGGCCAAAACTTTGAAAAAAGCCCGAGATCAGAGATTTAGGTTCGGAGGTCATGTTACGCGTCGGGAAGGACGTTAGTGTGCACCCGACGCGCCTCGCAAAACGAGTCTTCCAAACATTTGAAATCCTTTGTTGTGTGTGTGTGTGTGTGTGTGTGTGTGTGTGTGTTTTGATCAAAATGAGTTGAAACTGAGAAAAAAAAAATGGGGAACTCTTTATAAGACTTTGAACAATCTCCAAGATTTTTGGTATGATTTTTGGATTGAGTCTTGGCACTCAAAAGATTTTTGGATTTGAAAAGCAATTCTGCCAGAATGAAAGAAGGCAGTTGACCCTTGACTTTGAAATGGACTTAAAGGCTTCAAAACCTCAGAATCTGGGGAAAGTACGAGAATGAAAGTTGCTTAAAACACCCTAAATAGGGTTTCTGAAAAGGAACTTTCCATTTTTGAAGTAATTTGAGGGGTCAAAACCTTCTGGAAATCTCAGATGTGAAATCTGGATTTCCAGAAGCTGATGAACTGGCCTCTAAAAGAAAAATTGAAAAAAGGAGTTTTACTCACTCAAAAATAAAATAAAAATATGTATGAAAATATCTGGATGTTGGATACAAAAAGTATTTTGTAGTCAACACCCAATTCCAAGTTTTACTGGGTCCAAAAAATAGGAAAATGGACTGAGGTCTCAGAACAATGCTACTGGACAGCAAGATGTTCTTGAGGGAAAATGTGATTTTTGGGGGTTTGCATCTATGTTCACCCCATTTTCATCCCTAGACTTGATACCATTACTTTTTGTTAAGTGGTTATCATATTCAAGTCATCCTTGGGGAATTTATGGGGTTTAAACATGTCCTTTGCAAAGGGAAAGGGGGTTTTGTAAAGATGAAACCAAAGAGAAAGAATTAACTAGAGATCTAAAATGTGGACCATTTGAGATGGTCATTCATGAAGATGAACTTCAAGATGACCATCTTAGGTCAAAACTCAAGTTAAACTAGACATAAAATAAGTCAAAGTAAGAAGAACAAGATGATCAAGAGATCAAAAGAGAATTTTAGGGTTTTGAGAAGGAGGGCTTTACCAATGGTGACACCCTATCTTCCTAGGCTTGGAATTTGACTTGAGGAGTATCAAGATTTGGTGTTTGGCATGAGGAGTATCAAGGTTTGGTGTGTTTGGTATTTGATTGGGAAAGATTCAAGAGAAAATGGTGGCAATCTAAGGATTCCCACTGTTTTCTCTCTATATTTCGCCAGAACTTCGTTGCTGTGAGTAAGTTGTCCTTCTAAACTGAGAGAGGAGGGTTTAATTTATAGGCCCTCTGAAAACTCAAAGATGTCCGCGCGGAGGTCCCTGTAAAACGTGCCTGGTGCATTAAATGCTGCTCCAGGCTTTGAACAGGAAGAATATTTTTCAAAATATCAGCAGAAATTGTTTTTCAACTTGTTGTTTCGGGATTTTCTTAATTCTTTTGCTTTTTTGGATTCCTTTTTGGTTTAACTTTAAATAGCAAAACCCTAACCTACCCTTGCTTGGTTAGAAAGGTTAGAGATTGTTAGAAATGTTAGAAATGTTAAAACTTTCGTTAACTTTCTAACGAAAAAGCTACCAACTCAAATTGGAGCACTTACAGTGGTGCCTCAGACCGAGTTACTGAAACTTACGAAGGCGTGTGGCGCCTCAGACCGAGATTACTTGAACTTTTCAGGGCGTGTGGCGCCTCATACCGGGATTACTTGAACTTTCGAGGGCGTGTGGCACCTCGGCACTAAGGTGATCAAACATATGAGGGTGTGTGGTGCCTCGCACCGAGTTACAAACTTACGAGGGCGTGTGGCACCTCGCACCGAGATTACTTGAACTTTCGAGGCGCGTGGCGCCGACCGAATTTGCTGAAACTTTCGAGGGCGTGTGGCGCCTCGCACTCGAGATTACTTGAACTTTCGAGGGCGTGTGGCGCCTCGCACCGACCCGCTAAAACTTTCGGGAGGTGCGTGGCTCCTCGGATCGGGATTACGAGCATGCGTTTTTCCCGAGACGAAGGCGTACGTGCCTCGGGTGCCGACTTATGATGACCGCTGTGTTTTATCTCGGGCTGGGATAGGGTGGAAGTGATGGGAATGGTTGCATTAAACTGGTGTTCTTAACAACACGGAAGGATTGACGTTCTAACGACGGGGTTAGGAACGGGATATGGTCTCGAGACCGACACATTCGGGAAAAGCGCTCCGTGGTTCTAATGGGCCGCTTAGAAACCGAGGGGATTGATTGGCGTTTCTTCTTAGACGGATGGTCTTAGGATCCCGCCAGGAGGAATGTTCGGCTACGGTGATGGCCGAAGAGGGATTGTTGTGAGGGCTTACCTTGATAGCCGCTGAAGTGGGATGATCGGGCTTACGACTGGCTGCCGGGGCAGTGAATGTTCACTTGCTCGAGTGAAAAGGTATTCAAACTTATAAAGATGGCCGAAGAGGGATTGTTGTGCGGGCTTACCTTTGATGGCCGCTGAAGTGGGATGATCAGGCTTACGACAGGCTGCCGGGGAAGTGAATGAATGTTGGTGAAAACCAATGGGAATTTTGACGTCGGGAGACGAAATTGTGATTGAATGTCCGAAGACGAGACTGAGCGTTTGGATGTCAAACGTCGGTTTGGGGCAGAAATGGGGGTTTGAATGTCAAACGCCAATTTGAGATTTAACGTCTGGAAACGGCTGTTAGTGAAAACTAACGGAAAATTTAACGTCCGGAGACGAAGCATTAGTGAAAACTAATCGGGAAATTTAACGTTCGGAGACGAACGTTAGTGAAAACTAACTGAAATTTAACGTCTAGGAGACGAACGTTAGTGAAAAACTAACGGGGCTTCGACTCGGAGGAGGGGGTGTTAGAAAGGTCTAACTTGGGGAAATTTTACACTTTTGGGGGCCAAAAGAGGTAAAATTGAAACCGTGGGAAGCCGTAGGGGCCAAATTTGCAAGGAATCTTTCACCGCAAAGAGTCCGGCCGGACTGAGACTGAATTTGACCAGGTTCAAATCAGCAACAGGCCGACGCAAACTTGTTCATTTCCACCATACTTTCAGGGGAGGAAGAGAGAAAAAGAGAGGAAAATTCTTCCCCATTTCGCGAGTTTTGTTCAAATTTTTGAGGGAAAATAAACATGGATGCCGATTTGGGACCAATGGCTCGCCATAGGAGGACCGACAACGAAAGAACGAGGTTGGTAAGGACCATTCAAACCACCGTTCTTCCTGTGGATCCGTCGGAGTTTTATCCGGCTCGGGATACTCACAAATCCAAGGGAGGGATCGAAAGACAGGTAAACTTCCTCTAAATTCCGTTAATTTAAGAATGTGCATTCTTTAAATTTTAGGAATTTGACTAGAAATGAGTTAGGGTTCTTGGTGCCCGAATTGGGGCTTTTGACTTTGCTTTGCGCCTTTGTCGAAATTGACTAGAGTGTAGTTCAATTGACGTTATGGGTAGATGACATAAAAATTTTGGTTGCAAAATTCCATGCCTAGATTTCCGAAATTAAAGTAAGTTTAATTCGGGACGGAGTAATTTTTTGAAATGTTCGAAATGATTGAAAGTTCGAATTCGACGGATTTTTCGAAGGGTTTTGAAATTTCCAATTCGACGTAGTTTTCGAAAGGTTTTTAAAGTTCCGAATTCGACGGAGTTTTCGAAAGGTTTTGAAAGTTTCGAATTCGACGGAGTTTTCAAAGGTTTTGAAATTTTCGAATTCGACGGAGTTTTCGAAATGTTTGAAAGTTCCGAATTCGACGGAGTTTTCGAAATATTTTGAAAGTTCCGAATTCGACGGATTTTTCGAAATGTTTTGAAAGTTCCGCATTCGACGGAGTTTTTGAAAGGTTTCGAACTTTTGGGATTTTGGACCGTTAATACTCTAACTCGGGATGGACATATTTTAGAAAATGAGAACTATATCCGTGTTTCATCATTTCGACATGCGTTCGTGCACCCCGTTGATGTTGCTCAGTATTAACGTATTCTTGCCGTGTTCACCCGCAGGGAGAGGGCCGATTGACGTTCGCAACTTGAAGAGTATGGGAGCCTTCGAGGCGCTTAGAGCGCCAGGGAGATACTCCCAAATGCCGAGGCTTTGGGACTAGAGAGAGTAGTCCACAGCCAGCTTGACTCCGGCTCTGGCTGGATTTATTAGCGCCGTAGTCGCGGTGGCTTCGACGTAGAGGGCGAGGGCCTCAGACGCTTGCCCCGAGGCGAGTACCGGTGGGACACGACCCACACTTTTCACTTCAGTGGGGGAGGCGATCAGACTCCCACTGACTTTGCAGCATTACGGTTGCCATTATGGGGTAGCACGCCGGGTGTGGGTGGATGGCTACACCGGGCGCTTGTCGAGCCGGGTTTTGATATTATCGATGCCAGGGGCTTGGGTATTCTGCACGAGCCGATGGAGGCTCATCCGAGGAGGGGTATTATTGCTTATTTGGAGGGGTCTCCGAGGATGAACGCAGTAGCGTCCGGCTCGAGGGTTCTTGTGGTTTGCTTGGTCCGACCCCGTTTCCTACTTCCGACACATCATGTCACTTTCCTCTCGCTTGGCTCACCTCGACCGATCCGGGATGCCGTGGGAGGGTTCGCATGGGGAGGCTGGATCCGGCCGAGCTCTACCATGCCTTGGATAGGTTCTCGCGGGGAGAGGAGAACACCTTATGCCGTCGTATGCTTGATGTAAGTTCTCGTCTTTCTCTTCCTTGTCTCATTTCGTACTCGTATGTATCCGCTTAGAAATGACATAACTTTCCACGTGCTTCGACAAAAGGCTGGTTTTGGAGGTGTTCCACCCACAGAGGTGGGAGTCCAAGGAGGTGTATGAGTCCTTGTGCCCTGCCATATTGATTTGGCAGAAGGAGGTGAAGAAGCCGGCGACGTCGAGGGAGGGTACTCGACTGACTTAAGAGGGAGGTGTCTGGCCCCGAGCCGAGAGTTTTTCTGGGCCGATCCAAATGTTGACTTGGTGGAACCGGATTAATGTTTTTGTGGTCCAGCCGCTAGTGGAGGTCACATGTCGGGAAGCCGCTGTGGTGGTGCTTCATTATGACGCGCTATGTATCAGGGGAGAGGGTGACTCTATCGCATGGTCCGTGGTCCCTTCCTATAGTGCCGATGGACCCGCCTCCACAATGCAAAGATCCTTCGTTGATACCGATGGAGGATCCGAGCGGTATAGAGAGGGCGTGTTCTATACCGAGCGATCATAGAGGGTGCCGACTATGACATCTTCCTGAGGCTGAGGCTGAGGAGCCCGCACGTGCTGCACAGGGAGGGCGAGGGCCCTGGATAACCCCGGGACTACTCGCTCTGTAACGACCCTAACCATAGGCACTAATTTTAATATCATATTGTGTGCTTTTAATATTATCATAATATTATGTGTCCATTTTTATATACTTGATTTATTATATTAGGATAAATGATAGGGAAATAAATTATTGTTCTAAAAGAAAATATAAAAATAGAAATTGATAAAGAGTAATGGGAAGTGAAATTTAGTAGATTAAATAATGGGAAATAAGGGGTTTCATTTTAAATGGCTTAATTGGTGAAAGCCTCGAAATAAGTTGACCAAGGGCGGGAGTGGGACCATCCTCCCTAATTCACTCTCCTTCCCCTCATTAGGGGTCAACACACACCTTACACTTCCCATGCTCTCCCTTTCCCCTTCCCATCACTTCCCCTATTCACCTCCCTCCTCCCTTACTCATTTCCACTCTTACATTTCTCCATGGAAAGAGCTTTCAGGAAAGCCTCCATTTCTTAAACTCCTACCAAGATCATTTCTTGTCCATTCCTAAATCCAAGTGTCCTTTTTAAGCTGGTTCATCTCAAGGAGTTGATCAAGCTTCTAGAGAAGCTTCCATTTCATCTTGTATCGCTGGGCTAAGGTGAGTTGTTATGATTTCCTTTCTCCTAAATGTTCATAACTCTTGAATGTTATTCTTGTTCTTATGAAGTCAAGTTTCATGCCTTGGAAACTTTACATATGAGTTGGATGATGGGTAAATGGATTGGGTTGAGGTTAATGTTCTTGGAAGATGACCTAGAGGGTATAAAAATGGGTGGAATGTGGAAATGATAAATAAATTAGAATTTCTTTTATTTTGGGTTTGCACGATTTAGGACGAACTTGGTAAAGCTAGGGAATTTTCTTGTTGATTCTTGAATTTAGTAGTAGAAGGAAAATTTGGAAAGGAAGAGAAAAATGGTAAAAAGGAAATTTGGAAAATCTGAGTGCATCGGCTGGGAATTCGCCTTGAGGCGGTCGCCCATGGGAACATGTGCGGTACGCCCACGAGTCCGTAAAACACCATTGCCTTGAAAATCCTCTTTGGCGGTCGCCCCAAGAGGTATGGGGCGGTCGCCCTTCCCTTTGAATTCTTCTTTGAGCTGGTCGCCCATGCCGGTATGTGCGGTCGCCCACCTCGCAGTAAACTTAGGTTCCCTCTCGAAAACTCTCTTGGGCGGTCGCCACAAGAGGTATGAAGGCGGTCGCCCAAGACCCCGTAAAACCCAACTTAAAAATCTCGAATCCGCAAATTGTTTAGTAACCTTGTTTCGTCACTTATAGATTGACAGACTTCCACTTGTAAATTGAGCTTCGAACCTTCATAGAGAGACCTCAGATTATTGTATAATGACCTTGTAGAGGGGATTGATGATATTTCCTCGTTTTACTTGAGTTCATATACATTGTTTATATATTATGCACAAAGTGGTATTGACTAAATGTTCGTGCACTATGATATTGGTGCAGGCATGAGTATATTTTACCACTGTTGCGCGTATTGTTATCCCTTTTGTGGATTATGTTTCAAGTAATCTATTATGTGCTTGATATTTGTTAATCACCTGATGTTGGGGTATAGCATGTACGATCAATTATGGAAGTGTGACCTGAATCGTGATCGGATTAAGTGTTATATTCGGTGGATCCGAGTCCCCTCCCGTGGCCACGGTGTCGGGGTATAGCATCTGTAGTTGAGCCAAAAGCCTTACGTAGCTTGCTACTATCTTATTTGGTTCCACTGAAAAGCGGGTCTTATAAGATGTGAGTATTGCTTAAGCAGCCACGGCTGTAAGATTGAGTATTATTATACCCAATGTCAGATGTACGACTATCGTATCGTACCGGAAAAAGTGTAAAACCGAGAGTAATGGAATGCTTGCTTTGCGAGACTTTTCCAATGTGTTACATGTGCAACTAGTTATGTGTTGCATTTTATTTGGCATATTGTCTTTGCAGATTCATAATAGCTTGCCGAGATTTATTCTCACCCCTCTCTCTTTAATGTGTTTTTAGATCCCGAGACAAAGTGCTGGGACCGGCCAAGTAAGGACTCCGGGAAAAGGAGTTTCCGGGCTGACGAGCTTTTGGGTATTGTCGAGGTACGTTAGGTTGGCGTCAAGGAATATATATATATATTTTGTTATAATTCCTTTAAGGAGTTTGTAATTATAGACTTTACTTTCTACGTTGGAACCACACATAATCTTTTGTAACTAAAAACGAGTTTAACGCTTTCAAAGTTGGTCAACTCCTCCTCCAAGGTGGAGAGGAGTGGAGTTGTTTCTTGAAATGGAAATGTTAATGAGGTTTATGTTTGAAGTTTAATTCAAAGTTTTAAAAGTTTTTAGTAAATTCTTGGGTTAGTTTGAGGATGCTCCCAAACTCGGGACACGTGTAGAGTTCCGAGCCTGGGTCCTCACGGTTGGTATCGAGCTCGGTTAGAGTTCTCGGGTAGAGTCTAGCCGAAAGTGGAGAGTGTGGCGTGATAACCGACGTCGAGTGTTTAATGCAGGAGTTTGTACTAATGGCGGGAAATGATGGTGATCGGGAATCGGGCTTTGGGTGATGTTGGTAATCCGAATGCCGAAATGATGGATATGTTCCGAGTGTTTCTTCAAACATGATGACGGCTGATTTAATCAAGGTAGGGGACAACAACAACCCGAAGGTAGGCAAAGTGGAACCATGGTCTAGAGAAGTTCGTGAAGATGTCTTCCTCCTAGCTTCAACAAACCTGAGATCCTGGGATCCGTGAAGGCGGAAAGGTGGCTTTCTGAAGCAAATGAATAAGATTTTCAGTTGGCTATGGAGAGTTCGGATG
This sequence comes from Adenophora triphylla var. japonica, assembly GCA_022495995.1. Taxonomy (NCBI): domain Eukaryota; kingdom Viridiplantae; phylum Streptophyta; class Magnoliopsida; order Asterales; family Campanulaceae; genus Adenophora; species Adenophora triphylla. The sequence goes on from JAFEMH010006053.1 coordinate 134,775, forward strand.
CGGAAAAGGTGAGATGTGCCGTTTTCGTTGGAAGGACCCGCCGAGCACCGGTGGCGTGTAGTGAAGGATGGTTGGGACCGGATTTGACAACCGCTAGACTTGCAGGAAAATTTCACTGTAGAGTTCCGGGATCACTTCACGCTCCAATGGTGATCTAGGGATAAGAAGGAGGTTGAATTTCCGAAATTGAGCAAGGGACAATGTCTATAAAGCACAAGTATTCAGCAAATTTTATGGAGTTGGCCCGATATTGTTCCTCATTTGGTAAACCGGATGAAGAGAGTACAGCATCTTGGCTGTGTTCTGTGGTAAAGGCTTTATGGGTGTGGAGTTTCTAGAAGCGCTTTTTGACTCACGACTTACGCCAACTTCCAAGCGGCCGTGGAACATGGCGTATCTGGATTGAGAATGACATAGAGGGAGCATCGTAGTAAAAATGTGAAGGCTAAACAAATTAAATAGATTCCAAGGTCAAGGTTCGGGACATGTAACAGTAGGGCAGCCTAAGGACATTCACTTCGGGAGCAAATCGAGGAGGAAACGTAGCGGCTCCGACAAATCGTTCGCCACTCTCCGGCCAGCCTGGGACAACGCAGGTGGATATTGCAAGAGGCAAGTGGCATTCGGAGGGACAAGTGTTGGAGCAAGCAAGGCAAGTGTTTGGAGTCATGGTCGACTGTGTCATTTCCTGAGGAATTGTCCCAAGCGGTGGCAGAGTAAACAAGCTTCGGGTAGTGGTCAAGGGGGAAAAGGTAGTGTGGTGTGAAGAGAGATGTCGACGGAAAACCAAAAGATAGAGTCCAAGGTCTGAAAGTGTTTGCCTGGGGTCGAGGAGCAGGTCGATCCTAATGCCGTCATTAGAGGTATAAGCTTCCTCGTCTCAGAGTTAAGGCCCGCATTCTTATAGATCCCTGGTCTTCCCATTCATTTGTGGCATCTCATTTTGCATTCTCATTGCATATTTTGGCCCGAATCTATGCCTTATGTGTTCGGGAGGTCTCTACTCCTGCATGGGAGAGTGCCTTGCACAGATGCCCTTTTCCCATATATCGTGGTTGTGATGTGACTATATGTGGGCAATGTATTGCACGGTGGATCTGGGCTTCGAGTTACCAATCCGGTGATTTTGGATGTGATCCTTGGGATGGGATTGGTTAAGTCATTGTCATGCTTTGGTAGACTCTGTCGTAGAAAACGCTGTCTCATTTGCTATGCCCGATGTGCCTACTTTTATATTTGATGCGGATAAATCTATAGTGTTTGGTTTACATGTTATTTCCGCCTTAAAAGCTATAAAGATGTTATCTATAGGGGTGTGCGGGGTACTTGGCTTACGCGTGGTAGATTCCAATAAGAAGTTTCGCTCTGAAGTTAGCTCATGTTCAAGTTGTGAATGAGTTTAGTGACAGGTGTTTTCTACTGAGTACTCTGGGCGCTCCGGATCGTGAGGTAGAGTTTTGTATCGACACTAGTACCCGGTACCGCCCTATCTCTGAAAGCACGCCCTATAGAATCGGCTCCGACCGAGTTAAAAGAGTTGAAGGTCCAGTTGCCAAGAATTGCTAGACCGGGTTTTATACGCCTCTAACAGTGTGTCTACGTGGGGAGCACCGGTTCTATGAGCGTTGTTAGGAAGAAGGATGGTACCTTACGATTATGTATAGACTATCGTTTATTGAACCAAGCCACCATAAAAGAATAAGTATCCTCTTCCCTCATATAGATGATTTATTTGACCAACCTCCAAGGTTCCGTTATCTACTCAAAACTTGGATTTGAGAAGCGGATACCATCGCCTGAAGATTAGGTCCTGGATGATATTGCCAAGCAACAGCTTTTCGAACTAGATATGGTCACTATGAGTTTGTTGTGATGCCGTTTGGGTTGACTAATGTCTTGCCAAATTGTTTATGGATAAGTGATTGAACCGTGTTTTCAAAGCCTTATCTTGATAGCTTTGTGGTGTGTATTCATTGATGATATTCTTGAGTCTATGCTCCTAAGTCCCGGGAAGAGCATGAAAATCATTTGAGGATTGTCTTGCCGGGCTTCTTCGGGAGAAGCGCTTGTACGCTGTCTCAAGAAGGCTGTGAGTTTTGGCTTGAAAGCGCAGTGTTTCTTTCTTGGGGTAACACGCCGTCGAGTTCGGGGATTTCCAAGGGACCCTTCGAAAATTGAGGCCGTGGTTAATTGGAAGCAACCTTCGACTAGTGACTCAGAGGTCCTGAGTTTTCTTGGTTTGGCATGGTATTATCGGAGGTTCAATTGAAGGGGTTTTCTCGCATTGCTACCTCATTGACTAGGTTGACTCTAAAGATGTATCGCTTGTATGTGGATTCTAAGTGTGGAAGAAAGTTTTAATGAATTGAAGGCTAAAGAGGGTCAGATTTGACGGCTCCCTGTTCTTACCCCTTCCTGGATGGTTGCTGAGAATTTTTGTGATCTATAAAGTGATGCCTCGAAGGCGGGTTTGGGTTGTCAGTTCTGCCTGCAAAATGGGAAAGTTATTGCGTATGCCTCTAGGAAGTTATCACCGGCGGAATGTAATTGCACTATCCTACTCATGTATATGGAATTGGCAAGGCGATTATATTTGCGTCGCATAAGTGGGTAAGCACTACCTTTTATGGGGCGAAGTTTGAGATTTTTACCGATCATAAAAAGTTTGGAAGGTATTTATTTACTCAAAAGGAGTTTCGAACAACCGACAAAGGAGATGGCTTGAGTTCTTGAAGGCTGATTTTGATTGTATAATTTCTTATCACCCGTGGGAAGGCCAATGTAGGGCTGGGCGGATTGCTGCTTAGGGCCGAAAGGCGTATGTGACAGCCTTTGAGTTCCCGAGAAT
>JAFEMH010006054.1:0-12500 GCA_022495995.1 Adenophora triphylla var. japonica
ATTTTCAAGGATGTTTGGATTGGCAATTTTATGAAATGAGTGATTCACTTTAATCTTTGGTGGGCATTCGCGGGCGATTGAAATGAGAAGTCAATTTCACAGTCGAGAATCCGGGGTTCGAGAAGAGTGGGAGGGGTTCGCTGCTCGGAGGTAGGTTTAGGTGGCAATTGAGGTTCAACATTTTTAGCGAGGTTTAGATGGAGCTTCACTGGCGGTGCTTGCTTGATTTCTTGGCCCCCGGTCTCTAGTTTTGATCACATCTAGAGCTAGTCGAAACATTTCATCTTCGAAGCAAGCCCACTTGTCTTAGATAGTAGAGGGAAGTGGGAAGCATTTCAGACGAGATCCTTCAAGCGGTTAATCCTTCCAAGCAGCTTTTAGCGCATGTGATTAGGAATGGAGTGGTGAATCGACAATGGGCTGGAGATAGGTGAGGATTGGGATAAGGAGGCCTTAGGCGTCGGATTAGGGGGACAAGTAACTCATCATGTTCCCCCTCAGCGAAGGTCATCTCGCTTCAGATTCGGAGGTGTTCCCCCTCTCTCTCTCATTTTCCAACACTTAGCTCATTTAGGAACCGAGTTTATAGGCACTTAGGTTGAGAATTTATTGGGCGCTGCTGCAGAGAGGTGGTGAGCTAGATTGTTCTTTGGTTGGTGAAGGGAGAGGTGTGTTTGGTTTCTTCTTTTTGGTGAGGGGAGCATTCATATCTAATTTTCTCTTCCTAGTGAAAGTGTTTTACTAAAAAGAGGGGTTAGAGATTACCTCGGTTGAAGTTTCAAGCTGGTTGAGAAACCTTAGCTTTCGGACTTTAGGCAATCATAGCCTCCTCCCGAGAAGCTTGCCATGCTCTTAGTCGGTTTCCGTGCCTAACATCGCCCAGGTGATTCAAAGCCAGGGCTTTCCTTAGTCAAGCTCATCATCATCATCTAGACTAGCTTCATCTCCTCCATCAAACTCATCAATGTCTACTGTAGATGGGGGTCAGGAAGTTAGTTTACTGTCACATCGTGCCAACCTGTTCTTCTTGGCTTAATGTTCTTCCCTTTGTCGACCACTTGTTACAACTTCATCTTGTATGCGGTCTTTTCTTCGTACACCTCTTTCCTTTGCTTGTTTTCTTCTTTGCGGCTCATGGCTATCCTCTCTTTCCCGGCTTTGCTACCTGTAGTTACTTGAGCCTTTTCTTTGATGACAAACCCCTTTGTCATGCTTCCTTTTAGGATCTTTTTGTCTATTCACACCATGTGTACTAATGAGTTGTCACGAAACTCTTCATTTCCTTTTCTTTCTTCTCTCTCCAACCTCTTTGTTGTTTCTTCTAGGTATCCGGTCAGCTTCATCTCCAATGTCCACTCTTTTCTTTCCTTTTAGTCTAAATGTGCTCAAACTAAAGCTTCTTGTTTGCACCAGATTTGTAGTCTCAAGCCATTGATGGTTAAGAGGGGGTTTCAGTTTGGGAATCAGGTGGTGTAGGATACTACTCATGAACAAGTTGTTCATTCTAGGGGTTTGCTTTTTGAATTTCAGTGAAGGAGATGAGGCCAATTGGTAGTTGTGTAAAGGGCTACACACCAGTTTGTGTCCTTAGCTATCAGACTAAGAGCTTACTTCCACTCATTTGGGCTAATCTGATCAAATGAGGATTGCTTTCCATCAAAGCCCTTAATCACCACATCCATCAGCGTTAATTTGAAGAGATCAAGAGTTCCCTTACCAATGGGCTTATCCTGCATTAGTTGGTAATCACAATTGGGTTGATTGAAGAACTTTTTGTAGAATTGTTCCAACATGTTGTCTTTTCTATCCCATATATTGCTAAAGCTCCCATCTTTGATTGGGATGTTGTAGATTTCGAGACAAGCTGCAGAGTCACAAGTATCACGGTTCCTTCAATATTAGCTCTAATGGCACTATTGGCTAATCTTTGCACAGTCAAGTAAATTTCTCTGCCAGATTCTCAACGTAGATTGGAGGTTGTTTTTCCATCATTTCACACTGAAATGGTTGGATTCAAGAAGGATTTGAATCAGGGCTCCTACCTCATGTTCATAAAAGTCAGGCTTGATGAAATAGCCATGAGCTTCTCTATAGGCCATCACTGAAATTTTTTTATTTTAAAATCTCATCCGAATTTTTTAAAGGAAATTATCTTATATCAAAAAAAAATATTTTTACACCAAAATTCATAAAAAAATTTCTCTATAAATAGAGTCATGTTTCATTTTATTTGGACACGAAAAAAACACTTTTTTTCAATATAAAATTTTCAATTATATTGAAAAATAAAGAATATAAAATAAAATAAATTAAGTATGAAGTATGAAGTATTTTTTTAATTATAAATGATAATAATAATAATTATTATTTAATTAATCATAAAAATAAAGAATAAAAAATAAAATAAAAGTGATGGGGTATAGGATAATGAGGTGAAAGGGTGTTGAATTTTATTAAATAAAACATTGTAGGGTTAAAATTGAATAGGGTATTGAATTATTAGGTGGAGGAGAGAGAAGGCGATATGGGTGATAAAGTGGGTGTTGAAAAATACCCTAAATCATATACTCCGTATGATATACACATACCATATACTATAAATCATAACCCATATACATATATCCTAAACCTTAACCTATACCCTAAAACATAACCCATATCTTATACTCTCTCCGTTCCACGTAACTGTGGACTTACTTTTTGGGTGTGAGAATTAAGAAAAAGTAGGAGAGAAATAGGTGAAGGGGGTGTTTGTGAGTATGAAAAATTAAATAGGAGAGAGAATGAGTGGGAGAAATAGTTAGGAGAGAGAATGTTGTGAGTGTAAAAATAAAGTAGGAGAGAGAATGAGTGAGTGGAATAGTGAATATTCTTTGCTATATTTGGCAATCCACACCGATGTGGGGACGTCCCAAAGGAAAGAAATACGCACTTACGTGGGACGGAGGAGTACTCTAAACCATAACTTCTTTCATATACTTTAATTTCTTTAATAATTCTTAACTTTTTTTTATATAAATTTTTGTAAAAAAATTTACTACTAACTAACATCTCAAATAATTTTATTTATCCAGAAAAAAATTTTAAAAAATTAAAAAAGTATACTCCCTCCGTCCCGCTACAAATTGCACACTTTCTTCATTGGGCGTCCCATTACAAATCGCACATTTCCTAAAATGGCAAAAAATCTTTACTATTTTCTCCACTCATTTTCTCTCCTACATTATTTTAATACTCACAACACCATTATAATTTACTATTCCTTCCACTCATTCTCTCTCCTATTTTACTTTTACACTCACAACATTTATATCATTATTTTTTTCCTTAATCTCCGCGCAAACAGTAACTGTGCGATTTCAGCGGGGGACGGAGGGAGTATATGTTATTATCCGTCCCTCTTTTATTATATACTTTTATTTTTTTTTAAATTCTTAACTTTTTTATATAATTTTTTGTAAAAAATTAACTACTAACTAACATCTCAAATAGTTTTATTTATCCAAAAAAATAAAAAAAAATTAAAAAAGTATACATATGCTATTGTCCGCCCCTCTTCTATTATATACTTTTATTTCTTTAAAAATTATTAACTTTTTTATATAATTTTTTGTAAAAAAATTCACTACTAACTAACATCTCAAATAGTTTTATTTATTCAAAAAAATTAAAAAAGTATATATGCTATTGTCCGTCTCTCTTCTATTATATACTTTTATATTTTTTTTAAATTCTTAACTTTTTTTACATAACTTTTTGTAAAAAAATTCACTGTTAACTAACATCTCAAATAGTTTTATTTATCCAAAAAAAAAAATTAAAAAAGTATATATGCTATGTCTGTCTCTCTTCTATTATACTCCCTCCGTCCGGCCAGGTGTACACTTATTTCCACTTTTGATCCAGTCCATTTCCGGTGTGAACTACCATAAATGGTATGTCCTTTAATATTTTATATTCTCCCTACCCCACCCACTCATTAACTCCACTCATTCTTCACCATACAATTTATTCAACCAACCTACTATTTATTCCACTCATTCCCTCTCTTCATTTTCTACCACACATTTTCATTATCTTAATAATATTTCTTAATCGGCGTGCCTTGGTCAATGGTTCACAGTTGGGTGGGACGGAGGGAGTATACTTTTATTTCGTTAAAAATTCTTAACTTTTTTATATAACTTTTTGTAAAAAAATTCACTACTAACTAACATCTCAAATAGTTTTATTTATCCAAAAAAAAAAAATTAAAAATGTATACTCCTCCGTCCCACAAATATACAAAAAAAAAAATTCCCTTTTGGGCGTCCCACAATAATCTAGATTTTTCCAAAATGAAAATGGGACCCACTTCTCTCTACTCACAACACTTTTTAAATTTACTATTCTCTCCACTCATTCTCTCTCCTATTTTACTTTTACACTCACAACACATTACCTTTATCACTTTTTACCTTAATCTCCGTGTCGGGCCAAAAAGTTTATATATTTGTGGGACGGAGGGAGTATATGCTATTGTCCATCCCTCTTCTAATATTTTAGAGTTTTTTTATTACTGATATTTTTTACAAAAAGGTATATAAAAAAAGATAAAAAATAAATAAATAAATGAAATTATATAAAAGAAAAGACATATATTTCTTCTTTATAGGGTTTAGGGTTTAGTAGTGATATATACTATAAGGTTTAGGGTATAGCGGTATATACTTTAGAGTTTAGGTATATGATTTAGGATTTAGGGTATAAGGTATAGTATAGGGTTAGAGTTAGGGCATGGGTATGGGCTTTATAGGGTTAAGGGTTTAGTGGTATAGTGGTATATACTATAAGATTTAGGGTATATGGGTATATACTTTAGAGTTTAGGTATATGATTTAAGGTTAGGGTATAGGGTATAAGGTATAAGGTATATGGTTAGAGTTAGGGTTAGGGTTTAGAGTTTAGTGTATAGTGGTATATACTATAAGGTTTATGGGGTATTGGGGTATATGGGTTAGGGTATAAATTTGATTTAAGGTATATGGGTTAGGGTATGGGATATATATATAGGGTTTAGGGTTTAGAATTTAGTGAGTGGTATATATTACAAGATTTAGGGTATAGAGGTATATACTTTAGAGTTTAGATATACGATTTAGGGTAGTAGTATAAATATTATTTAAGGTATAGGGGTTAGGATATGGGGTATATAGGGTTTACGGTTTAGAATTTATAGAGTATATTGGTATATACTTTAGAGTTTAGGTATATAATATAGGGTTTAGGATATAGGGGTATATACTTTACTTGTTGTTATAATAATCAATTATTATTATTATTGTTATTAACAAGTATTATTATTACTAACTATTATTATAGTAGTAAATATTTACACCAATTGTACAATTATTTTTATTAAATACTTTTATTTTTAAATAAACTAAGTATTGTTATCACTACCAGAAAAAGGTCATTTAGCGACGGAAATTTCCGCCGCTAAAATTAAATTTCCGTCGCTAAAATAAATCACCGACGGAAAAATTTCGTCGGTGGTCCGCCGCTACCAGCTCGTCGCAGTGCTCCGACGGGTTAGTTTCCGCCGCTATTTTTTTCTTTTACCGACGGAAATTAATTCCGCCGGTGAATTAATGGCTTCAGCGACGGAAACTTCCGCTGCTATATTAATTTAATTTAATTAAATTTTCATTTATGACGGAAATTTCCGTCGCTGTAATAAAAATTAATTTAATTAAATTAATTTCAGCGGCGGAAATTTCCGTCGCTGTAATAAAATTTAAATTAAAATTAAATTATTTCAGCGGCGGAAATTACCGTCGCTGAAATTATTTAATTTTAATTTAAATTTTATTACGACGACGGAAATTTCCATGCATTGAAATCAAAAATTAAATAAAATTAAATGATTATAGCGGCGGAAATTCCGTCGCTGAAATTAATTTAATTAAATTAATTTTATTACGGCGACGGAAAATTCCGCTGAAATTAATTTATTTAATTAATTTTTATTTCGGCATTAATTTCGACGGAAAATTCCATCGGCGATTACGAAATAAATTTAAAAAAATAATTTAAAATATCAATAAACCAAAATTTTTTGTACACGATATAACATTTCAATTTATAAAACTAAAACTATAAAAACTAAAATTCAAATATCGGCGTACCAAATAAAAACTAAATACCATACCCAATTCGGGAGGGGAGAGGGGAGAGGGGGAGGGGGAGAGGGGGAGAGGGAGAGGCGGGAGAGGGGGAAGGGGGAGGGGTGGAGCGGGGGAGAGGCGGGGAGGGGCTCCGCGGGTGCAAATGTCTCAAATGTTTACAAACAAGTATAAATTAATACAAAAATGTCTAAAAATGTCCGCAATCAACACGGGGGACGCTGGAAATTACCACAGGAGTCTGGCGAGATGAGCCATCAACGGCGCCAATTGTCTTTGAGTCTCTGCATGTTGTCTCTGAATCTCTGCATGACGTCGATCGTTCTCCTCCTGCATCTGCGTGCGAGCTGCCAAGCATCCGCAAGCTTTGCCGCTCGCGTTTCTCCTCCTCCAGCCTTGACCTCAGTGTCGACCCTCGGATCATGAAACGTGGGGTTTGAGCGACATTTCGCCAGAACGGCCGGTCGGCGTCGACGGGCATTGCCGCCCGTAATCCCCATCCCTAACACTCGGGCTCCTCTCCTTGGATGTCCACGAGAGGTGACCTCGTGCCAAACATCGAGCACGAAGGGGACGGGCTCGCCGGGAGCGTTCCTTCGGGAACAACGGCGGCTTGATATGCGGCTTTGTCAAAATAAAACAAACAATTATAATCATATACACAATGTAAGGTACATAAATAAATTTACATATTCAAAATCAAGTCATTTAATGATAGTTTACTTACAAAGGCATTAGCGAGATCGATCGTCGACCCATTGCGGAGGTTGATCGGGCATTTGTAGAATTCCGAATATGGGTGCTAGCGTAAACATCCACAAAAGCGATCTTCTTAAAATAAATATAAAGCTTCTAACTCATATTTAACAATATATTAACGGAGGTCTTCTTAAAGTGTCTAGGAACTCGTTCCCGCTCCCGAACTTCGAATCTCTACTCTTCCTCGCCTCGGTCCCAGGGAAGGTCTTTGATCTAGGTATGTTGAAAAATTCGGTCGGACCTCGTCTGGCTCAGTATCGTGTGAGCGAGGTGGATCAATCGATGCTGGTAGCTCTCGATCTTGCTCTTTCTGCCTCAAGGCCTCCTGCGAGCTATCACTTCGGGATCATTTCTCAAAGCGGCTCTCAGAATCTCCCGTCTCTCATGTCTGGCTGCAATGTCGCCGGTGATTTCATCGGGGTTGCTCTTGGCCTCCATGCCTCTTAATGTCCGGCTGGAAGAATAGTACGCCCCAAAACACTCTCGGCGTCGAGCCTCTATCATCAGCTGTACGGGACCTTGCGCTCCTCGTACCATGTCGGATACTCGGTGGTCGAAATGTGCTACCTCTAGTCGACGGAGTAGTGGTCGTATCGGAAGAAAGCCCTCTAGAAATGCTCTGCCAAAGAAATGTGTAGTCTGAGGCTCGGTCATAATCATCGGCATTGTATTAGTCGTCAATTGCTCTCTCAAAGTCCGAATGAATTATAGCTGCGGGTATCCGTCTTGTCTGCTCACTAGAGATGGAATGCAAAAGGATGATACATGTAATCCGGAAGTCGGACAATAAGCCGACCCGTCTGAATATCTCTCATAGTCTGCAATCCCCATGCCGGAATCCAATAGTACGGGTTTGCGGTCTCATATCGGGCCAAGGCCGACCTCACATGCCAACTCTCGGTAGCGGCATCCCTCAATATCTGTGGCTGTCCGAGTCACCCAAGGTAATGCCGTCTGCCCCTACGCGGTGGCGAGATCAAGCGAAATCTCTCATCGGCCACAATGATAGTAATGCAGGGGCTGAACCCGTGTACTCGGATCCTCCGGCTAATCTATCAATGCTTAGTGGTATGTCTCAGCTAGCAACCGGTGGAATGATGTCCATCGCTCCTGTCCAGATTGAATATGCTTGGGATGTCAACTCCTCGATCACCTCTCATTTGCTGATGATCTCTAACGGCGTAGTGGACACGCTCCGTGTAGCCGCGAAGTAGTGCGCGAGACGGAATGAGCAACATGAATATATCTAAGGAAGTGGATAGATCAAACGATCAGGGGCTGGTCCGACTCAATCTGGCTATATGAGTCAAGTCTATGAATCTATCGTCAACGACAATGCCAGATACCCGGTCTGGCGATAATCCCAAGAATTCGAGATAGTTGCTCCGTGGCTGATCGTCTGTCTCGAGGAAATGCCACGAGTCCTCGACTCGGCCACACCGAGTCGGTGCTCGAAAATCCTCCATCGTTGGCATCGGATCGTTGTACGATAGGGTGAACACATGTCGCTCAGAATCCCAAAAGCACGAAGCGGCTCGGAGACGGATCCCAATCAATCTTCCAATCTTTTAGAGACCGGATGCGTGGCATGCTATACCTCACTGTCAATAAGTTTAGGTGTTGTTTTTGGTGAAAGCGCGTGAGTTCAAGAATGTCTTGTTGAAATTGATACTCTCGGGAAACAATTTCTCCATTGTAATGCTCCCATCTTTGCCTTAAATTGGGGCTGTGGGACTTTTACCTATTGATATTGTGAATAATTGTAAATTGTTAATATTTAAAATTAGGTTTAGAATTGGGGTTGGCTACTTAGTATCAACAAATCTTGAGCTCTAGTTCAAACTAAACTAAAGGATAATGGTGTCCACTACCTAACCACCTACTCTTGTCCTTTAAGTGCATGTTTGATAAACCTATCCCATCCCGAAATGCATGATTATATGAAATCTGCAAATATCACTTTGTCTACTTGCTTTATAATCGAAAATAAAGAAATTTCGGTTTTTGCATAGACCTAAATTATTACTATTGTGAATAATTTTTAAATATTAATATTTAATTCTTTGTTGTAAAATATATAATTTTACAATGATGAATTAAATTAACATTTATAAACAAGATGAGAGTCGTTATCATCCATGACTATCAAAATCCTATCTCGGCTTAGACCAAGAAAGACGAGCAAACAAGTTCTCGACGGTTTGAAGCAAAGGATTTTACATGTTTAATATAGGTTTTTCCGGTTTCACTTGCCCTCCTCTCCTAAGAATCTCAAACATCACGGCCATGTCTTGACGATGCACTGTTTTACTCTTCACTTGGTGTTATACGGTCACAAGTAAAAACAAGGTAACGAGTATAACACCGGTGAAGAGAAAACAGAACTTTCCTCAATTTTTCAATCTCCACCTTCCATTTACGAGATCTGATTGCGAGAATCTTCCTCATGAGCTTGAAAGGCTGGCGGTGTTGCCCTCAATCTCACGGTTGCACATGCGAAGCAACCGTGAGATTGAGGCAACACACCGCAAATGCTCAAGCTGTGAAGATTGCTGTCAGATCTCAATGGAAGGTGAAGATAAAATTGGAGGAAAGTTTTGTTTTCTCTTGGTGTTATGCTTTGTTGCCTTGTTTATACTTGTTACTCTTCTCAACGGTGAAGAGTAAAGCAGCTAGTATGGCTGTGATGTTTGAGATCACTTAGAGAGAAGAGGAACGATGAGCTGAAAAACTCTTATTAAACGAGAAAATCCTTTGCTCAAGCGACAAGAACTTATTTGCTCTATCTTTCTTGATCAAAGATGGATGGATTTTGATAGGCGTGGGTGAGAAAGAGCTCTCATCTTATTTATATTTTAAGATGTTAACCACCAACCACAATACCACTAAGGTGCATCTAGGGTGCCGGGATTGATATCGAGGGCGGCTGACGTAGGCGATATTACATCACCGTCCGCGATGCCGTCAATCGCCCCAAAATGGGATCTAGAACCACTAAGGTAGTATGCAGTTGAATATGTTACATTATTGATACATTCACCCCCCTTCCTCCCCCTTTGACTTTAAAAGACTTGCAAATTAGATATTTAAATACTTATCTAATTGTTGCATATGTAACATGTTATGTTTACTAAATATGTAACATGTTATGTTTACTAAATATAACATGTTACATATTTGATTATGAGTACGGTTATTTATCGTTTTCTTTATAGTGGCATATGTTTTCTTCTATTAGTTAATATTACTATGATACGAAGCGTATCCTAGTTTGTTTCATATAAGGTGCATCTAGGGTGCCGGGATTGATATCGGGCGCTCAAACGTAGGCGATATACATCACCGTCACGCGATGCGGCAATCGCCCCAAAATGGGATCTAGAACCACTAAGGTAGTATGCGAGTTGAATATGTTACATTATTGAGACATTCACCCCCCTTCCTCCCCACTTTGACTTTAAAAAGACTTGAAAATTAGATAGACCTAAATTATTACTATTGTGAATATTTTTAAATATTAATATTTAATTCTTTGTTGTAAAATATATAATTTTACAATGATGAATTAAATTAACATTTATAAACAAAATGAGAGTCGTTCTTATCCACAACTATCAAAACCCTATCTCATCTTAGACCAAGAAAGACAGAGCAAACAAGTTCTCATTTGTTTGATCAAAGATGGACGGATTTTGATAGGCCGTGAGTGAGAAAAGGTTCTCATCTTATTTATATTTTAATATGTTAACCACCAACCACAATACCACTAAGGTGCGTGCTAAAGATTGAAACTTTAAAAGTAGATTTACTATTATAATGAAATTTGGAGTGAAAAATATCAAGTCTTTTGCACAAGCATTTGGCCCAAATATTGAAACTTTAAAAGTAGATTTACTATTATAATTAATCGAGAAAACAAGAAAATCCCAACTCCATTTTTGTATCTTCTACAAAGGCGAAGTTGGGGATTTTCTTGTTTTGATTAATTGCTAAATCTACTTTCAAAGTTTCAATCTTTGGACCTAATGCTTGTGCAAAAAACTTGAGATTTTCCACTCCATATGTAACATGTTATGTTTACTAAATATAACATGTTATGTTTACTAAATATAACATGTTACATATTTGATTATGAGTACGGTTATTTATCGTTTTTTTCTTTATAGTGGCATATGTTTTCTTCTATTCGTTAATATTACTAACATATGTTTTCTTCTATTCGTTAATATTACTAAATATGTAACAAACTAGGATTAATCACTTCTACACTTGGATAATGAAACCACATATGGAGGAGGTTAGTGTTGTTTGTCCTAATAACGTAGCACCACCGCCATTGATCATACACAACTAGCACAAGAAGTAAAATGGTTGTCCCTTTTCACTTCCACTATTATCACCTAGCTAGAAAATATATGCTTAACCACTTCTACACTCGGATAATGAAACCACATCTTGAATTTCAATTTGTAATCATTTCTACGGTGGGTTTGCACTTCATACATTTCGGTTATTTCAACAAAAAATAAATTGTCCTAATAGTCTTGGCTTTCGGACACACACACCTCTCTTATATGCAAGTATACTTGAGGGCTTCAATCAAACAACATGGATGCCTCTCATTGGGTAGATAGACCGACTCGCCATTAGTGCTTTAACTAAAGTTTCCATTTTTGTTTACCAACTAATCTACTTTTAGTCACAAAAGCACATTTATATATCTAGAGAACCTTCTAGACCCCATGATCAACATATACGAGATAGATAAGATAGAACAATAACAGATTTACTAAACTAGCATATCTTGTATCAATTATAGCGGCGGAAAAGGTAACATTATTTCTTATTTGTTCCTAAACACATAACCATGATTAAGGCCAAAACTACTTAGTATTAGTGCAATTATAGCTTGATATAAACAATTTACAAACAATAAAGTCATTTTTTTATAAATAATCGACAAGTGAACTTTTTAAAAATAATTTGACAAATGAAGCTGCAACTAAACAAAGAGAGTTACCGAGAAACATACCATTCCCATTGTCTCCCAGATGCTTAGGATAAATTGTACTACTTTCTCCCAATATAATGTTCAATTTTACTTTTGATGAAGAGTAAAATTAGACAATCATTTTGGAAAGAGTAATGTAAAATCAAGCTTCAATGCATACTCTGATAAGGAAATAGCATTACCACACCTAGGGGTTATTTGTGATCAACTTACTTTCTCAAGGAAATGGAGTAATAAAGATCTTTAACGAGAGATTTGTTCTTGTAGGAAATATTCTTTCCATTTCTTTCTTATTTAAGCAAAAATGTGGGTGCACAGTAATGGGAGGCAAATAAAAAAACATATCTCTAGTATTGGCTCATGGAATTGAGTGATACCACTAAATTTTTAACTACACCTTCATGTTAAGCCACATGTTGATATGAAATGACTTCACTTTCCATAACGTCTATTACATGAAGAGAAACTTCACGGAGGAACAATGATAAGCGACGACGAAAGAAAAAGAGAAGTACAGAGCATTCAAATCCTTGACATGTACGTCTTCAGTTGGCGGGAAAACTTTA